>OV121081.1:3535265-3752654 GCA_921293015.1 Phorcus lineatus | reverse complement strand
ATAAAATATACATAAACTGTTCATATATGCAACTGGCACTAAGTATAGGCGAAACCACGACTACGGGAAATCACAAGGGATTGTGAACCTTGAGAGGAGGGACAATCCGAGAACACGAAAGGTCTGTTGGTTTCCCGGCTCTCAGGGTTACACATAAGTGGTAAGTCCGAGTAGGAGTGGTTTGTCCTACTTATCATCCGTCAGAGTTTAGATATGATTAAAAACAATAAAGAACGTTGATACGAACATGTCCTTGACGGTAGAGGATAACTCCTTGGCATAAACAGTATACCGAGTACGTTGACATCATGTAACCAAATACTAAGATGTATTCCATCCCCTGTTGAGTATTAAAGAATACTTTAATTACTCGTTATCTCGAGGCAGACCATATATGACTTAAAATACAGTATTTTAAACGAAATATTAGCCCCAGCTTCTAAATTTTCCCATACACTTCTTTTAACTTCTCGTAAACATCTGCCTTGGTTATTTGCTACCACTCATTTAACCCCAAGCTGTTTGGTTCTATCAGCTTATCTTATTAACCCCCTGCTCTCATTATATTCACTCTTCTTCGCATTTTTATTTTCGTGTCAGTTTTCATGTCAATTTCATGTTTTCTATAATGCCACCCACCAACCCTTAAACCTTGTGAGTTGTTCTCATTATGTAATCCTTGTGGAATTATTGCAAAAACCATTGTAATTTACCTTAATTTTATTTCAGTTACGTTTACCCTATGTATATTTAATTATTAATGCCTCTTATTCGTTATTGTTACAGACAGGTTGTGCTCTTTTGTATAACTGTGTATTTCATACCGAGTTAGCAAGACAGCCTCATGGATATCGCTTTCACAGAATTTTTGTATTTTGAACAACGTGCTTCCGTCGTCAAGTGCTTGACATCGCAACTGTTTAACGTAATCACATAATGAAATCACAATGCTATGGTGTCATACACATGACGACACAATGCTATAAAAATACTGTATTTGGAGAAAAAAGGATAGTGCAGTCACTGGGAACCCTTCAAAAAGCAACCTTTACTAAGGTTAACCTCAACCCCCTTTCTTTGACGTTGTACTAAGGTTATCTTAGTGACTTAATTACGATCACCTGAGGGCTTTGCGTATACATTAACCCCAACGGTAATTTTGAGATGATATAGAACCCCAACGGTAATTTTGAGATGATATAGAATCTCGCCAGCGTGTTTTCTGATATCAAATTTATCAACATGGATTGATGACACGGAAAATATCATCGGCAAGCTTCGGATATTTGTAATTGTTATCAATCCGTGTTGGTATAGTTAATATGGGAAGACATTTGGGTGGTTATCCAGTTATCTTCACGTACCCGATGTTTGTGATTGTGACAATTTCTTTGGTGTGAATGAATGTATATTTATATCGCGCATTTCTCCCCTTTTAATCCATTTAATGAAGAAGTAAGGAAATCATCCGAAACGTCGTATTTTTTCACAGTTCGGAACTTCGGGGTTACTCACTTGTTCCAAACAAATACTGAGTGTTTGACCCGAGCAAGACTTGTCCATAAAGCATGAAGTGGAGGTTTTCATAATAACTGACCTCATCCTTTAGGTTTTCCTAATGTATATCAACAATGCTTATGAAGAATGTAAATACGAGTTGAAAAAGAGGCTAGTTGCAATTTATCATCCTTAAATTTCATAACAATATCCTTGATCACAAATGTTCATGATTTATTCGCGAAGACCTGTTACATTCTTATTACTTCTGTCGTAATATACTTATCTTTATGTTCAAACATTTGTTTAAACATATTTCATTAACAATAATCAAGCGTATTGTTTCGTTATATATAGTCTGCATTAATGCAGTGCACAAGTGAAGGATTATTGGAAAGGCACACAAGCGAATGAATCATACAAGCGTACGGACAACGTCGGCCCGTGAGAAAAAGGATGAATTAGGCCTAAAATGAAGCAAATGAAGGAGGATGAAGATGAAGTAAATACAGGACTTATTTATG
Source organism: Phorcus lineatus (assembly GCA_921293015.1). NCBI lineage: Eukaryota > Metazoa > Mollusca > Gastropoda > Trochida > Trochidae > Phorcus > Phorcus lineatus. Next base: position 3,750,633 of record OV121081.1, on the reverse strand, counting down.
AGAGTCCACATATCGAACAGTTCGGTGATTTGTCCTTGAAAATTATTCCGGCTACAATTTATCCTCATCTTCATCGGTACAGTATCCACTATCTGAGGAAGTCTAAATCCGGTGTCAATAGATGGCATTTACGACTGTCTTAGCGTTGATAGCGTTTCGAGATGTTGGTCCATTGTCAAATAAATGTGCAATTGCCTAACCGTCGAGGAAACGCGTCAACAGATTAACATAGATTATCTCCCACAACAACACATGTTCGATGTTGACCACGTTTCTTTTATCAGAGGCAAATCTCGATCGCATACTACTAGATGGTTAATTGAAATCATTGAGTTACAAAGTCACGTGGTAATCAATCAAGGTATTATATCTTTATATAACTGGATGTTTTGTTGTACATCTACGCGGATGACTACAGGGTTACTACGGGATAGGAACAATCCGTGGAGCGGATCACATGGGGATACTTCAGAGAGTGAGTTTTAATATCTCCCACTTGAAAGTTTAATGCGCGGTCTTTTTATAAAAGCTCGTTGGTATTTAACTATATATCATTTGCTTTAGGTTTCATATATCATTTATTGTTTTCTTAAGAAGTTCCAATACTAATACTGGCTACACCATTAACAACTGTATTCGCCTAAGATAACATGTTCTTTAGTAAAACTATAATAAAGAGGAAATCCGACAATATGATTGTTTCCTCCTCGATGAATTACCAATACCTTACGCTACGCTTATCTGTGCATTCTAAACATGCATTTCTGGTAATCAAACATTATCCGAATGCTAGTAGAAAAATGGTTTTCCTAACACAAAAAAAAACCCAAAGACATATTTGACTCTTTAGTGTTATTATCTTTTGTGAATTAAAGAGAGAAATTCCAAACGTTATCGACGGTGTTATTTATCAAAGAGATCGAGTTGGCAGAAAAAAATTACTATCCTTTAATATGTATCGGTTCGCAAGAAAAGCTGTGATTTGTAAATATTCTCCAATTGGTGAAATTATTTTGAATAGTTACCGAAACCAGTTCGACTGACAATTCTGGGATCAATACTAGTGATTAGTTCGCATGTGTCAATAGGTTTTTGCATATACTAAGATATATGGCAGTCCAACGATTTCATTAAAAACTATTGTCATATATTGGCATTTTGGACGAATATGAGAGTTGAGTGAGATGTTTTGTATTGAAGTCAGAATTTATTACCCATAGGAATTTGGAATACAAATATTGAGTAATACTTCCTGAAATCCACCACATAATAATTTTACTGAAAATTGTTCACAATATTAATTAACGCCGTATTCATTTAGAAACGTTAAGACACTGATCATCCATACAATTCCTGTCTTGCCCTGCAACCCATTTCTAAACTGTCCAATACGTTTGACCAACTTAAAAACTCTTGATCAAACAAAGAACAACATGGCCAAAGGGCCCGACCAAATAGCAAGTCAATCGTAATTTTGAAAAGGAAATAATTCCGTGATATAAAAAAACAACATATAACTAGTTAACAATTAAATGGGACACGTAATGACTTCTAGACATGCATAATGACTTTGATTCTCATCAAATATGTTTGTCCTTTTGTAGTTGAGATACACAAATACGAGACTGAAAACAGCCTGCTCATACACACAAGAGCAAGAATTTCATGAAAACATTCTGACATTTTATGGCAGCCAGTCACATTCTTATTTTCATTATCAACCCAAGCTAATAAGCTGCCGGGCAAGAGAACATGTCTGAAAATGTCTGGCTAATTGGCCATGTCCATAAAGATGACTCTCATTTCAGTTGTGGACACTGTCTCGCTTCAAGAATTACTCTTAATTTTATCACAGTGGACATCTTCAGCTTTTGTTATTCTTTCTGTAACCACTACCGACTACTTCTGATATGTCATGAAAGAAGATTTGTTGTCACCTTAAATATATCATGTCAGGACCTTAAGAAACTTTTCACAGCTATGCATCGGAATTCAAGCATATCTTAAAACAATTCACGTATTTAACCACTATAACCAGCATACCTGCATAAACAGTTTCAACACTGGTTTTCATCATTTCCCTCTCATGTACAATTCTAATTAAGCATAAAAAATGTTGAGGGTATATTACAATAAGCATTCTTTTGTTATTGTTTTTAGTATCATATTAACAGCATTGTTGTTACCATGTCTTTTTCAATACCTTTGACCTGTATTATGAAATATGGGGGGGGGGGGGGAGATAAATTGAAGAATATGAATCAGTTTCACACTCCAAATCGTCACAAAAAATTAAATGCACATGTTTGTTCAAGTTTTTATTAAAAAAGATAACAACGGAATCCCTGAATAAATGTCAAGACAGTTAACAATCTGTTTTACCAGAGAGATTTGCCCAACACTCAAACTTTGATCTTTGATGGACATGGAACACACAACTTACCACTGACCTATAATATTATTATTTTGCTCACACACATCAGGAAACGCTGATATAATGTAGTTCTAGTCATGCCAATGTTCAGTTAATTTCTGTTAAGTAACTTTATTAGGGACCTTAAAAGTTGGAACATCAATTCTAGTATCTTTCCTGAATCCCATGACATCAATTGTTTTCTATAGCTTTGTTCCACTTTTGAACAGAGCTCTAAATAGTTGCCATATTATTTCAAAAGGATCGTTAGGCCACACCTTCACATTGTGTCATCCCACTGAAAATCAAAATCAAGTGAGCTTTTATGGAGAAGTATTTAGGATTGTGCAATAGTGCTGCCATGCTTTTATTTTTACAATGCATAATGCTATAAATTATAGTATGTTTCTTACAACAATCCTTCTTAATAGCATAAATTAATTTTCATTAGTATTCAATAATTCTTCAAAAAAATATATATGTTAGTTTGCACTTCTCAAATGGGAAGGTCATTTTTTTTAAACTAAAAAATAAAAAAAATTAGAAGGTGGAAGCATTTTCAAAATTTAACTATAATAATTAATAATTAGAAATTACTAGTTATGCACTGAAGTTTTGGCTGCACATTTGCTTTTACTAACTCCATATCCATGACTAAATCAAATGTTTCTGTAACTGTCTTAGCATATTTTGGATGCTTAGTTTAATTAGTGTATATTTTAAAATTTCAAAGCATAGTTTACACTGATGGAAGGCCTATCTAAAGCTCTGTTTTTATGAGATGTGGTACGTTTCACAGATTACTTGAATGTGGACATGTAGATATGATGGAAATTCATTTTTAAAAAAAACACTAATGACCTTTGAAATGGTCCTGTTATAAACACTGATAAAGCACATATTAGTTTCTCACACATCTAACAATGTCATTTGCTGACCTGCAGCATTTATGCAGTAATAGGTAATTTCTTCCATTGATTACAGTTGATCACACAACAAAGATTTTTTTTCCTAAAAGTTGTTCTTGTGAAATTAGCTCTTCTTTTAGCTTTTAGTCTCTTTAGAATATATTTAGAGTATATTTAGAAAAGGTCAAAATGATCAATTGTTGATTCAGGCAACAACAAGGCACGGACAGTTCCATCAGGGGTAAAGCCTCCTTGAGCATGAAATCATTCTCAAATTAACTCTGAGACCAGTAGACACAATGTAACGCAACCTCTGTCAATCCTACATAAGTCTCGATGCTTTGGTAAGAGCAGGTAGGCAAATGTTTTACTCTGAGTCTTGTAATGTCTTTATATATCGGATAAATATCAAACCATGAAAGCTTCATAACAAAATTGTTATCAGATCAGCTTATCAGCCAGATGGAAATGCTATTTATCCATAACTCCATTTCTTTATGTTTCCTAGAGCAACACATGAGCCATAAACAATTCTTTGAACAAAAATATCCTTCAAACTTGATATTGTTAGCTCAATTTCATCAAACTTCTGAAAACATCGACAGCTGCACCGGTCAACACCAACCAAATGGGAATCATCACTATGTACATGGATAGCACTTCGAAGTTGTACTGTACTTTCAGACACAAAAGAACTTGAAATGCCATTTTGAGCATCACTGATCCCATGAACCAAGTTTTTCTTCTCATTGTCAAATCATTTCTGTCATAGCCATTTTTGCAATGAACTATCATGTTCACAGTTATGTATATCACAACAACTGCATCGAATAACCATAAAGGAATGAATATGAGGAACCAGTTCCATTCAACTTTGTTGTCCAAACGCAAAACTAAAAGGATTAAAAACACCAACACTGTAAACCAAGTAAACAGTGCCCGGTGAATGACGGCCATTTTGAAGCTCTCTCATCACTTCCGCTTTATTGAGTTACTTCCCTTTGTACAGACTTGCCACAAAATCAGTTTCTTCACTTTATCACCCAAAATAATTACGATGTAATACTTACAATATACACATTTTGAATGCATTATTTTGAATTATTCTGTCATGCTAAACGGCTCAACGTACACGATTTAAATGCCATCATTATTATATTTTTGGTTTTAATGATAATAAACGACCCTATAAATATCATACAAGACAATGTTATGGATGACAACTTCTTTATATATTTTCACAACTTTTCTTGGCTACTTCTTGCCCCTTCATCAGTTGGATAATGAAAAAAATCAGTTATATAGATATAATAAAATAAGACTCTATAAATGCTGAAAAGTCGAAAATCTGTGTCTAATCAACATGAAAATAAGTTAAATAACGTACATTATGCTGAACTGATGAGCATTAGGGTTCTGATTTTCTTAAACACTACTTCTCGATAACACCATTTTTGAAGTTGACCACAAGCTCGGGAGAAATCGATACAGGTCATATACAATATATATAGAATGTGATAGAAATATGAAAACGGACTGGGTAGATTGTATAGTAAATTTCCAAGTGCAACCTGATCTATTTAACGAGTTCTGTAATAGGTATTTGTCCTAAACAAATGTTTGTAAGCCTCGTTTATTGTTAGAAGTTTACTATTTGTAGAGTATTTAGATATAAAGTTTGTTCCAGCCGATGCTCGCGGGTTTCACCGCAATGCAAAGCCACAATAGTGTTGCGGGCTTTCTCCCTGCAATAATACTAGCAGCCGCGATATAAGTGAAATAATCTTGAAAGCAGCGTTAAACACCAACTCACCTCACCTCACCTAGATATAAAGTTTGAATTTCACTCAGCCGGAAACTTGTCTAATGCAAATCAATGAAAATAGCAAATCTTGGGCATATATTTCACAGTAAAGGACTTACGACTTGATATCAAATATGGATTTTAATGCTTGCATGTCATGATATTTTATTTCGCTTTCATACTGTCAAACTCCGTTAAAATATTTTTCATCCAAAACATCTCGCATATTCATCCAAAAATTCAAAATACCCGAAAAGTATAAGATTAGAATGGAAATCTAACAACACCCTTATGTGTGTGTTGAAGCTTGGTACACACGTACCATTTACATGTATAATAGTTTTATAAACTTTCAAACTCAATCAAATAACTCAAATTCTATTTTCAACTTTAGACAACTTCCCAAATAACGTGTGATTTATTGACTCGTGTCATTGTGTCCCAGTTGCGACTTTAAATCTATCAGAGTAATTGTTCATGGAATAGTCATATTGAAGATATTGTAAATAAAGTAAGCCCAATGATAAACTGCCTCCGAAGTTTTAAATATCGCCTCTCAAGAAAAACGCTCGAAATTATGTACAAATCTTTTGTGACGCCGATCTTTGATTACTGTTGTCACATCTGGGATAATTGTACGCAAGAACAATCTTATCTTCTCGAACAGTTACATTTAGATGCACTTCGAACTATAAGTGGCGCAGTTCGTGGTACTAGCCATGAAAATTTATACCGAGAAACTCTGTTTAAACCACTATCTGAAAGAAGGCATAATATCAAATTGACTTATTTCTATAAAATGTATAACAATCTCTCCCCGGATTACTTATGCGACCTCGTGCCTAAACCTGTCTCTGACAATAGTCAATATCTTCTAAGAAACAGTTCTAAGTTACAAACTATACCCTGTAGAACCAAAATATATGAAAAATCGTTCCTTCCAGATACCATTAAATTGTGGAATTCGTTACCCGACGAAATAACCAATGCTGAAACAATTAGCAAATTCAAATCTCTTTTAACAAAGTCTGAATCAAAAAATTACCTCGATCTTAATTACGGCAGTCGATTTTGTCAAATTGTACACAGTCGTCTCAAGCTCGGATGCAGTGATCTTAACGCTGATAAGGTCAATAGACATATTTCAAGTAATGCCGAATGCGCTTGTGGATATCCCAATGAAAATGTTACCCATTATCTATTTATATGCAAGCTCTATTCGGATTCAAGAAATGATGCCTACTTCTATATAAATGGCCACAGCCTCCAAACTGTGTTATATGGAACACCACTTATGAACAAAAATGGAAATTTAAATATAATAAAATCCTTACATCAATTTATATGTAAGAGTAAGCGTTTTGAAAAAACAATGTAAAATATAGTCGCAAGCGACGACAAAAGGATTCAGCGCATAAAAAGCACATTCAGTACAAAGATAGTAATGTTAGCTAGCTTCACTGAAAATTTCATGAAGATTGGTGCATGCATTAAGCTTCAGCGGCATGTTTTATCTGGAAATTGCGATTATTGCAAAGAAGTTGATAATGTGCAAAAAGTATGCTACTTAGGAATTCGCCGTGATTTGCTTTTTTGCTCGTGATGTAACTGCCTATAGTTTAAATCAAATTACAAGTCTCTAAGTGCATTTTGAAAAAAATTCCCATGTTAATTTTTCGAACTTTGGATCGTACTGTGCCTTTAACACTTAAGCCGATTAAGCCCAAAAGCTTATTGTGGCTTCGTCTCATGCAGTTCTATCAGACTGGCAAGTTTGGCTGTAATAGCTTGAGCGGTTTTGGCTGAATCGTGTTCACAAGAATTGTGGAATAATGAAAACCTATTTCTGGAACAAATAAGTTGATAATGCCAAAAAACTATAATAGTTATGAAATCGTCATGATTGACTTTTTTGTTGATACTGTTAGTACGCTTCATTCAAAACAAGTTTCAGGTCTCTAAGTGCATTTTGAAAATTTAGCCCATGTTAATTTTTAAAAAGGTACTTTTTACCAATTTTGATGGAGTATTGTGAACGGAAATGACTGTTCGCGACCAATGTTTTTATTGATTTGTAAAGTGCCCATAGTAGTTTCACATTCCTGTGAAAATGATGCAATTGTGAGTCTAACTTTTTGAGTTATCGCCCCTTGAACATGCTCACATGTGCTAAGTCGCCCGACTTCGAAGGGTTGCTGAGTAAAAAGTATTAAAGTTTGAGGAACAATTTAGAGTATCCTTTTCTCCTCAGTACTTCAGCTACAACATATGTAACTTTCAGCTCTGAGATGCTAGTATCTTCGGAGGAGAAGATTCTCAAAGGTGCGTGGGGTCCGAAAATTTCAAAAAGTCAAAAAAAGTAATATGGCGGCGTAAGTATGCATGCTACGAAGTCGCCATGATTTACTTTTTTGCTCCAAATGTAATTGCCTATCATTTGAAAAAAGTTTCAGGCCTCTAAGTACATTTTGAAAAAAAATCCCATGTTAATTTTTGAAAATTTGATTGGTACTGTGCCTTTAACGCTTAATCCGATTAAGCCCAAAAGCTTATTAGAACCCCTTCTCATGAAGTTCTACCAGACTGCGAAGTTTGGCTGTTGTAGCTTTAGCGGTTTAGGCTAAATCGGGTCCACAAAATCGGTGGAAAAAAAAAAAAAATAAAACACGCCAATAACAATAAGGATTCAGCAAAATTGCTGAATCCTTAATTATAAACGAAACATTACCTGTGAAAATAACTGCATGTGTTATGTTACTTAGTCTGAATTTGTAGATACTCAATTGATGTAATGATATGCTACGGTGTTCTGATTTTTGTTTCTTGTCTAGTTCGTGTGTACTATATTTATCATCTTTGTACTGGTGCGGTATTTATATAAGCAAAGCTTTGCTTGTTTACCAAACCAGATTCGTTTCTTGAATAAAAATATGTTTAAACCACTTTAAATCTCAGTCATTATTGAACTGATCGCGGTAGGCTTTATAAACCGTGCTCTTTAGAAGATGTGAGTACTTCTCGATAAAGTGACACCATTCATAAAGTTTGACTAAACAATTCTAGGAGTGTCCCTTTATTAAAAAACGCTGTCTTTTCTCTTTATAGTTTCAGTGGGAAATGTAGTAATTGATGCAGTTTTAAAATGTCTAACTGACAAATTGCACGTGCTTTATATCAACTTGGTGAAAAATTGTCCCACCAGCCAATTAACATAATTAGTCTAAAAGAACAGAAAGTGCATATTTTATCCCCAAACAAAACATAGTTTAAGGCGGATATAGACTTTTTGTCCGTTCGTGCGTGTGGGAAATTAATTTCCGGACCAGAACTTATACCAGAAAAAATACTCGTTAGACCTAACTCGTTGAAACTTGGCATAAAGAACAATTATCTTGTGTTGTGTTGCATTTTGGGATTTTGAATTCATTCCTATGTTCATTTAGCTCAACTTAACATTATGTTTACGCGGCAGATCTCAAAAACCATAAGACTGAAGTAGTGTATGTTGAGTTGGGCTGAAGATTGCGAATACATTGAAACTACCATACCCCGAAAAGAGCTTATGCAAATGAGCTTCTTACCCACCACCAAAGGTTAACATAAGCAACTCCCCATATGTAAACATACCTCCATGCGAGGCTACCCCCGAAAGCACATTCCGGTAACCAAGGAGACATGACGTCAGAGCAGACATCATCAATGCTTGATAACGAAGTGATACGTTGGGTATATGTATTCATGTTAACCCTAAAGTAAACATCAATGTCATCATACCTTTTAATGAAAGACCCATCTTCCCTCCCCGAAATATTCCTCTACAGGCGAATCTATACCCCCGTGGAGTTCGAAGATGTAATCACGTTCCCTGAAAAAAAAAAAAAAAAAAAAAAAAAAAGGGATATTGTTTGTTTAGATACTTCTAATGGAATTAATTTAGAACAAATGTATAAACCTTAGCACAAATCGGGTAATCAGAAGTAAGTCTATCTTTTTACTCACCCCGTAAAGCGTTCGTAAGAAGTGATATTCCATTCAACGACATCAGGATGATATTTGATTAGAGCTTCTCTTAACATTTCATCATCACTGAAATACGCGTGACGTATGTAATCATTTTCCAACCACCCATTACAATACACGTCAAAAATCTCGTCAAGTGTATATCCAGAGAATAAATGAGCAGCTCTCTATGATGCATAGCATAAGTCTGAATGAGATATGTATCACAACCAGAAGTGTGAGTTCTATAGACATGATAGAGGCGTGATATGTCAAAGATCAGTTTCTAGATCCCAACACACAGAACAAAAGTAAAACAAAGTGAAAGAACATGGAATCATGTATGTAGAATTAGTTGTAGGCAGAGGGAGGATTAGTCCGGGAAGGCCGTAGGTCTCCGCACAGACATCGCGAGGTGTGAAGATAATTCCACTCGCCGGTGTACACCATACCACACATAATAACCTATTTACTAAGGATTCATTCTACTAGTTCAAACTAACCATGTCAAACGAATTCCTTCGCATGATTTTCACACCAAAGCAAGATAGTGTGTGTGTGTGTGCGTGTCTCACATCCCTCTCTTTCTCTCTAAACAAATCCGTCTAATGTTGAAAGGTTTACAATCACATCAAAAAGATTCATCAGCCACGTATGTATCACCCAAAAAAGAAAGATAAAGAAAGCAACACTTACATGGCTTCCGCATACTGTTAACCGTATTGAAAGCAAGATGGAAAATAGTCAGATTAAATTACAATCATATTTAGATTTCCTGAGACAATCTAGGAATAAGTTATTGGAATCCCGGAAAGGAGATAACATTGAAAAGATTGTTCAAAAACTCTTAGACGCGGCAAACAAGCGGTTCCCCAGACTGGTATTGAAACGATTAGAAGAAAAAGGAAAGAAAATATATCAGAGATCAAAGGTAAATCTACTACTTATATGATATTACTTAACGGGTATGATATCAACTCAACAGAACGTTAAGTAAGATCATATATTACACGATACAATCTCTACTCGTGTGGACACCTCGAAGAACGTTATAAAAATCAGAAAGACGAATATGTTATCTTATTTCAGAGAACACAGAAAAAAACACAATGTTCTATATGCGGAAATTGTGATCATCAACATTGAAAGTGAGTATACAAGCTTTTACACTCCATATTTCTCAAAGAATCGCATCAACCAGTCTCTTGTCTCCCAATCTTGAGTGATATATATATATATATATATATATATATATATATCTTGGAAACATATAGATTTATGTAACCTTATTTCAGTAGCTTGTATTTATGTAACCTTATTTCAGTAGCTTTCTTAAGATCACGAAATTTGGGTAGTCATCCTGACACTCATTCTCCTAAGGAAATACGGTAAATAGCAATGTCACACTTAGTTATGTAGTCACCTGATAAAACCGAAAGAGTTTAGTCGGCACGTGGTTAGACACTCGTAAAGATGAACGCTCCCTTGAATCATATCTCAATTGATGGTATAATATCTAGCGGTAAATCCAGTCTAATTCAAAGTTTGAAGGAACTGGAGACGATCGATGCAGTGTATTTGTATGAACCATTAGAATATTTCACAAACTTTACTGACTTTTGTCTGATACCAAATTCCATTCACTCGTTGCATAAAAATGTCATCACATTACTATTCGTTTTGTATTCTATATTCGATAAAGTTTCTAAGTCTGAATAAATTGAGTTTGAAAGAGGCACATAGAATTATGATTTTCCTATTTGTTTGATGGTTGGACATATGCTTTTCACAAACATTTTTACATTTTTATCTGTGCACTAAAACCGGTTTGATCTAATTTTTCATTCCGAAAAGTTATTCTAGAACTAGAATGACGTCACAAAACAATTCAACAGTTCGGCAATTTGCCGACTTATCTTTTTACACTGCTAACATAGTTTTTGCTGTGTAAAATCAATTGTGTTTAAATATCTAGATCTAAGTCAGAATAAATTGAGTTTGAAAGAGGCACATAGAATTATGATTTTCCTATTTGTTTGATGGTTGGACATATGCTTTTCACAAACATTTTTACATTTTTATCTGTGCACTAAAACCGGTTTGATCTAATTTTTCATTCCGAAAAGTTATTCTAGAACTAGAATGACGTCACAAAACAATTTAACAGTTCGGCAATTTGCCGACTTATCTTTTTACACTGCTAACATAGTTTTTGCTGTGTAAAATCAATTGTGTTTAAATATCTAGATCTAACCACCTTCGTGTTTCATTACAAATATTTGGAGTTGTGCGCCTCGCAAATGAAATATCTTATGCATGCTTTGTTTAAAAGCCGCGTTTCTTGCGATTGTCTTATACGTGTTCTAAAACGTGATCAAAGCCTGTATCAACTAGTTCATGCGATGTATAAGTAGTTGCACCTTTCTACATCGGGCGTATGTATCACAGGTGATTTTCATCCGCATTTTGACTTTTCGTGCACAAATTGAAGCTCTGTGAATATTTTACCTATTTAGGATTCATACATTCTAATTGTGACTCCAATGGATTATTTGGTAATTCAATCATCAAATCTAAATTATACAACCGATGAAGTGTTTTTCCATATGTTCGTCAGATGACTTGATGGTTTTGAGACCTTATGACTTACACAATTCGACAATGATATCAGGCCAAAAAACATTGAGTTAAATTTTGTTATCATTTTTCAGATTATATTTTTCTGTTGAGGTGTTGTGGTATTGAAAAAGACTTATGTAATAAAATCCAACAACCAGACAATATCAGATAAATCACACATGAATTCGCGTTCAAGAAGAGGGAATGTCTCAGTTTGATAATTGAGTCAAATAAGGCGAAAACCTAGAGGATTATGTACAGTCAGTTATTATGTACAGTTATTGTAGAATTTTGAAATGTTATGTGTTAATCCCATTAATTGTACGTTGACACAAGATGATAACGTCACTGTATTGAATTTTAATGGATGGTTTTTCCACCGCTATTTTTTCCGCTTGTCAGGGGTGTGAGGTTTTGAAAATTTCTTCCTTAATATAGGCTACACTCATAGCCTACAAGGATGGTTAAGTCTAAAATGTCTTGAATTTGAAATTTAACTTTAGGGAATATGTGCCTTTTAAGCTTCGAACAACCTCCCGATTGATGACGTAGAGATTATATCCACACGGCCGCGTGGACCTGACACATAAGGCGGGTTACTTTGTTCGTAAAATCTTCTGTTCGTCGGCTGGTGGGTAACGCGCGGAGATCACGTCGAGAACATGTATAATTAATTTATTAAAGGAGGTAGAATTACCTTTCAATCACATCGAAGAGAAAAAAAATGCCAATGCACGAGCTTGGATTAATCCATTTCAACTTACTCTACATAAAATGGACATAGTTCAGTTAATTTCAATGAATATTCTTTACTAAACTCAGTGTACATTTCGGTAAAAACGAAACAATCAACACATTTAGATTTAATTTCATCCCTTTCCTTAATTCCTTGCAGGTCAGAGTCAGTTAAGTTTAAGCAACACGTTCGCCACTCGCCAGTTACACAGCTACATTTCTTCCTCCAACACGATCACCAGTTGTAGAAGTAGTTCTAACTTCCCGCAACACTTTCGCCAGTTGTAGAACTAGTTAGATTTGTTCAACAACGCGTTCACCAGTTGTAGAACTAGTTCATCATTTTAGCAACACGTTCGCCAGGTATTTCTTACGAATGATGAATTTCAAATCATAAAGCAAGGTACATATTGTGCAAAGTTAAAATATCATCCGCCAAAATGTATAAAATCAACAACTATTTGTCTCTCCGAGGAACGAGTTCCACGTTTTTTTAGCTTGATTGTTCAACAAAAACTTGATTTGATTACAAGATGAAATGCAGCGATATGAAAGTATTTTCTTCTACCAAGTTTGATTTGTCAGAGGTGAATTTGTAATTACTATTGAAGATGGGCGAGATTTTAATAAAGCTATTACCTTGGAAATTAATTAATTATTAATCTAGTCATTGGCTATCAATGAGAAGGCAGTTCACACTGATACAACTCGGTCAACTTTTCAACAACTCGATCAGATTTGATTACAAGATGAAATGCAGCGATATGAAAGTATTTTCTCCTACCAAGTTTGATTTGTCACAGGTAAATTTTTAATTACTATTGAAGATGGGAGAGATTTTTATGAAGCTAATACCTTGAAGATTAATTAATTATTAATCTAGTGTCTTCGGTTCTGTTACGTTTCCATGGAAACTGGTAAAAATAAAAAAGCAAAGAAGTTGAAAACCCCAAAAGGCACATCTCCGCATGATGCCCGTTGCAAATACCAAGTTTCGTCGAGATAGGTCTCACCGTTTTGGAGTTGTGCTCCGGAAAAGAAATCCTATGTTACGTTTCCATGGAAACGGGTAAAAATAAAAATGCAAAGAAGTTGAAAACCCCAAAAGGCACATAGGTTTTAATTTCCAACAAATTTTCTTAAAACTCCTGTCACGTTCCCGAAATTCAGATCTAACTTCTACAAGTCGTTCCATTCATCAAACATATAAATCATTTTTAAAACTTAGATTCAGATATAGGCAATCTGCAGATATCTAACTTCCACTACTCGTGCATCATACAAAAAAACGTCCACTTTGCCAACTCTTTGCTAGACGCAGATGTTGCTTCCACAACGCGTTCCTACTTCTCAACAACTATAAAGCACCCTTCTGTAACACGTTCAACTTATTCAAGAAACAATAAGACCTATTAAACTCTGCATTCGATCTATGCTATCAACAACTACATCACCTATGATCAACATGAGAAATAGGTTAAAAACAATATCAAGATAACAATAGCGAAATATGATTCCTTGTTCCTCCCTCACAAAATCAACTATCTTTTTGTTTTCAGCTTTCGTTAACCAAAATGCCTTTTGTAAAACTTCTACAACGCGTTCCATGCTCCTAATATGCATGCACGTCTTCGCCTCTCAACAACTTTACAACAACTACATTTTTTAAACACGTGGAACATTTTTACAACAAAGTCACAAATGTATCTTTCGTCCCATGCTGGTAGTAACCATATCTTCAACACTTTTTTAAACTTTTAATAAAACACACTTCTAATCATTTTATAAAACTTATCCTTCGTCGTTCCTTGCTAATTCAAGCTCTAAACAAGTAGATCCGCGCTCTAAACAACTAAATCACTTTCTCTACAATTCGTCTTAAGCTTTTAACAACCAGATCACACTTCTACGATACGATCAACGCTCCCATGCTTGAAAAGTCAGTTTCACGCCCCCAAAAACTTAACAAAACTTGGGCAATGCGATCCATAATTGCAACGACGAAAATGGGCTTCAACCACTTATTTTACGCTCTCGCCAACTAACTCACACGTCACAAATCAACAAATAAATCATACTTCTACAACAAGACCCACGCTCTCAAAAACTAAATCATGCTTAGATAATGCGATGTATGATTTGAACAACTACATCACACTTGGACAACGCGATCCTCGCTTTCAACAACTAAATTTCACTTGGACAACGCAATCCACGCTCTCAACAACTACATGACACTTCAACAACGTGATTGAAGCCTTAAAATCACACTTAGATCTGAACAACACGATCTACGCTATGAACAACTAACTCACACGTCGACAACGCGTTCCATGTTTTAAACAACTAAATCATACTTGCAAAACGCAATCCATGCTCTCAACAACACTCTCACACTTCTAAAACGCGATCCACGCTCTCAACAAAAAAGATCCTCTCCTCCGACGCGATCTTATCAAATAACTCACTTTGAGCAAAGCGATCCACCCTTTCTTTGACTAAATCACTCTTATACGAGCCGATCCACGCTCCAAAAAAAATAAATCTCACGTGTACAACACGATCAATACCCTCCACATTGAAAAACACATCTTCTACGTTGCTACCTACGCTCTCAACAACTGAATAAAATTTAACAACACCAACCACGCCATCAACAACTAAATCATATTTGTATAACGCGATCCCCGCTTTCAACAACAAAATTACTTTTGCAAAAATGCAAATCATTCTGTAAACAACTTGATCACAATTCGAAAACGTCATTCACGCTCTTAATAACCCAATCACACTAACTAACTCGTTACACGCTCGCAACATTCAGAAATTATTCATCCACATCTACATCACATTTGCACACGTTCTATGTTCCAAACGATCAACTACATCACGTACGCTTGAAAAGATCACCACTCTCCAACATGTAAAACAATGTTGTGTAACTCGCTTCTTGCAGTAGACAACTATAAACCACATATAGGAAACTTTACTGACATGTTAAATGTTATTCTGATAGACCCCGATTTTCAGCAGAGGCGGCCTCTACATTCTTACTTAGCACAAAATGTATTTGTGTTAACTCTAATGAAATGACAATCTGATTCTGTATCCATTATGACACGGGGATGGCCATCAACACTATTTTAATATCGTTCAAAGTTACCGAGAAATTGACGAAAACAATATTTTTAAAAATGTCGGGCCTAATTAGTGCTTCAAACATGTAGATCAAACTCTTACAATCCGTATCCTGCATCCGTCAACGAAATCATAATTGAACAATTCGTCTACACTATAGCTATCAAAAGCAACACCGCGCGTGTATATCTCGCCTTGTTCATTCAATATTTAAATCCCACTTATAAAACTCTTCCACGCTCTCAACAATTAAAACCACCAATATTAAACATGTTGAAGGCACTAAAACTTAAAAAGTATCGTACAACACGAAGTCACTGTTCAACAACGCGTTCAAAGTTCGCAACATGCACATTCTACGAAGCGTCTTGTACATCATCTAATTCACTTTTCAACGTTCTCAAAACTAAATCGCACTTGAACAACTTGTTCCGCGCTCTCAAAACTAAATTAGCTTTCTAAAACTCGTTCCGCTCTAAACATGTAGGTCAAATTCTGAAACTCCCAACTCATGTAAGCTATCCTCAACGCAGTCCTTGCTCTCAACAAGAGTATCAAAATTCTACAACGCGTACAGACTTTCAACAACTAGTTCACGCTCTTGCGAACAAAATTCATCGTCTTACCGAAATAGTAGAACAGTTGTATGACAAATGAAGAGGTGAAACACGAAATTCAACTTAATTTTTTACTGGCACGGTTTTCGATTTACATTAGATCACGTACATGTTTTTGCTCGTAATTATATAATGTTCTATCAATATGATTTGCTGTCAAGTCACCCGATAATCAACACTTCTAGAACTTGTACATGTCTATAACGCGTTCTGACTTTTTACAACTACAGCGTAGTTCTCAAGACTCTAAACTCATTCCGTATTTGATATCAAGGCACAGGTAGGTTTCGTGTTATTTCATAGACAAATGAAATTATTATTGATTTATATCTGCAAAACGACCAGAGGAAGAACTCGTTCCGATTTTTCAACAACTCGTTCCGACTTTTCAACAACTAGTTCAAAACTGTTTTACAACTAGTTAACAACTAGTTCACGCTCTTGAGAACACGTTCATCGTCTCGCCGAGTTAGTTGAACAGTTGTAGGACAAAAGAAGAGGTGTATCCACAGAATACCAAAATATTAAGACAACCATATGTAAAAAAGCTATCATTAGGGCAAGGTCATCAGGAAGATACTCAAATTATTTATTCAACAGGAGGTGCGCTCATCATGGAAAACATGCAACTAGTTCTGCAACGCGTGAACGAGTTGACACAGACTGTGATCGCGTTGTCGAGTTCTAACACGTTGTAGACTTGTACATTGTTGTACATGAAAATGTACTAAATGAAAAATTGGAAATGCATTAAATAGTTTCTTTTTCAAGTACCTCCTGACACTTTTCAACAACTCGAGAATAATTTAATGAAACGAACTAGTTGTACAAAGTCTGAACGCGTTCTAGATTTTTGGAACTAGTTCACGAAACTTTTTAACTTTTTCGCAGTCAGTTACAAAGTTGCGATCGAATAAAAAGGCATACGCTATCAGTAAGTAAGAGGCACCCTCGAATTAAACAGCGTGACGGACATGTCACTAGTAGAGGAAATGAGGAACACGTTCTGCAAAGCGTGAACTAGTTGATGCAAGCTTGAACGCGTTGTAGTATTGTAGCTTCATCATGCTGTACGTCTGTTGAGAATAAACTACAACATTTTCTCAGATATGTGTTTCAGATGAATGTTTGCCGGGACCTATCTCCTCATATTTCACCAACTTGGGAACAAGTTTAAGAGTACCGATCGAGTTGAAAAGTTGTAAGAGTTATATTATAATACAATAATTTTGTAATTTTTCAAGTTTTTAATTTGATGACGCCCTAAACAAAATATCAAAACACGCCACTGAAGATTTCTTAGATTAAATGAAAATGGAAATGCGTAATGAAATTTCAGATTAGATAGGAAATATTCATGATTTACTATATTTCAGATGTTTATGGAACGTGTAACTATTCACCGAAGCGCGAACTAGTTGATGTGTAACCAAAAGTATTGCGGTAACAGTTGTAGGTTTCACTATAAGTTAGGGTTAAAACACGATAACGAGGTTATGTTTGGGTTTTCAAAACCTGAGGAAAGAAAGCTTGGTGGAAAGTAAGACTGAAAGCGAGAAGCCGTAATTAAACATTAATTAACAACCCACAGGTATTTATCCATACTGTTGTGTTCGTAAACATATTTATTGACTGATTATAAAAAGACGAAAATAGTCAAATATCAAGTATTTATGTTCGTCGAATTTGTCGAACATTCATTATTGGATTAAATAGCATCATAATTTCGTTTTAATTCTGGATAAAATGCACTGTAAATTAGTTTCCTCTTAAAGCAAACAATTACTCTTTGTAATTGACATGGCACAAAATGCACGTGGAAAGCATTCTTCGTGGCGTAAGGTGTACAAATTACAATGGACAAGTCATGTGATTGATACCGTTTTTGGATCCTATAAATTTATCGCAGGTAAAAAGGTGTCCCACTATTTTTATGAATTATCAATGTTTGTATGCATTTAAAAATGGAAATTAAAGAGCAATTAGATATCAAAATACTTTTGGACCGATTTTTTAAAATTGAAAATTTAACCTCAATCATTAGATTGTTAAACTAAGCCTTGAATTCTGTCTGACCCGTAAGACTAGTGGTTAGGGCGCTCGCTTACGGTTTAGAGGGTTGGGGGTTCGAATCCACCTTGGAAGGTTGCAAGTTTTGAATTTTCCAAAAGACTGTAGTATGGGGGAAAAGAAAAACCTTTGACTTTGAAATATAAAAACCTTCCACACTCAGGGTAGGTCATACATATGAAAAAATGCCTCGACTGTCCAATGTAAAACCTCCTGGTAGGTTATTATAAGAAAACAAGAGACCTCCGAAACAACAGACGAAATCCCCTATATAGGTCTCTAAGCGCTGAAAATGTTAGAACCAGTTCTCAAAAAGTTTTCATTAGCACGGTTAACAGTTCATATAATAGAAAACGTTGTATAGATGTTAAATCGAAAAATTCCAAAATAGTGTCGATGGAAATCAGTATCGTCAGCAGAGAATACTTTCTCATCGGAAATATGGCGAAGCTGCTTTCAGCTTCGAAGTAAAACAAGTTATGCTAAATGTGAACGCGTTCCAGCAAAGCTAAACTAGTTGATGAACTGTTTCTAAAATAAATAACTGTTTTCTGTTACTACATTCATTCTTTCAAGCAAATTATAGCGGTGACTCAGGGTGAAGACAATCGAGACAATGTAAATTAAAACTATTTCGATAAACGTGGAAGTAGTGCCACAATGTGAGTATATTGAAAAGTCTTGCAAATGTGTTGTGGAAAAAAGGGGTCTGGTTTTACAACTGATGAACGCGTTGCAGAGAACGAGGAACTCGTACCATAACCGATAAACGAATTGAAAAATTCGAACTCCTACTGCAACTGCATGGCTAATGTGTAACAAGAAATGTTGAAATATAGGTGCATAACAGGCGAACTTGTTGCGAGAAAGGTCCAATTCAATTTACTTGGTCAACCTGAGAGAGTGATAAAAATGTCCTTATCAGTTTCTGCTGCATTCGTAGTGCTCTTCTTTGTAGATCTAATGTGGTGAAAGGAAATATGTTTAAGTTTGAAAAAAACAGTCCCAGACCCTCTAACGTTATTATCTTACAACATATAGATGTAAACACGTCTGTGTCATTTTAAACATATTCCCTTTTCAATACTAGAACTTTAATTCTATATGCCTGAAATCACAATTCAGATTAAAATAAACAAGGTATTCTCATTAGACCAAAGGATTCGTTGAGAAAAACGTGCAAGTGTTCTACATCCCGTGAACGAGTTAATGTAGGCCTGAATCTCGTTGTAGAGTCCGAACGCCTTCTAGTTACGTGGAAATGAAATAAGGAAAGACATACTGAGTGACAACTTAGTTTTGCATGAACTCTGCTAAACTTTCAGTTTGTCTCGCAGTTCGAGCGTGCGACCTATTTCTCGCCTCTCCTCTAATGTACTTTTATAAAATATCATCAATTATTATATATATCGAAAGTACATATTATGTACTTTACATTAATGTATCTATTTTTATCATTCATGTCTTTATTCGCCGACTGTGGCTATTTTTATATGTTCAAATGTCATTTTCATGCTCCATTTATCAGCCTTATTACATGTAGCATTTATATGACAATACTCATGATATATATATTTATATGTTCTTGTAGAGGAGTTTCCTCCCTTTACAATAAGCCAGTGTAGGGCTCCATACCTTAACTATTAATGTAGCTAGGGATAGTTTAGTTTTGCAAAGAAACACAGATTCACGATATCCTTAGATAAGCTACCATCTCCTCGGCCTTGTCTTCACTGACGTCCGAACTTAACCAAAAAGAAGCCGAGCGAGCTCTGGTACCAGTAGTCCTGGCTTGAATCTTGCGGGGAGAGGTCACGGGTGACCTTGGACGTTGGAGGTGAATTGGTGAGGTTGATATTCCTTATTTCCTCTTTACCTTTCTGGAGTATGTGATCACATCCTTTAAGAACTTACAGTTTTAACCTTACCTTCCCTCCAATTATTTGATAAGTTCTACTATACCTTATCTAGTGTTCTTATTCATTTACTCACTCAAGTAGTGATTAGGGATAATCTAAAGTACTGTGTGCTTGATTTTTATACATCCCTATTGTTAGGTCACCCGGGCCCCGTTCCCTTCTTTTGTATATTCGCCAAGTGTTGATTTGTCTTATGAATGCTATCTCGTTAAGACGGCCATTAGCTTATCTTGTTATTACAACGTGTGGGGGTATATTTGAGTGATTCCCTACAGTTTGTCTATTTGTTTATTCATGGGTTGTTGACTTCCTTAATTAGTTGTTAACTCCTGTTGAGTGGATTACGGGTAGCTTGTCGCTGTACCCGGTTATCGTCTTGTGTTGACTGCAAATAAAGCACTTGATTCACGGATTGGCTTCTCTCTAGTTATTTATTGGCCTGATTATTTTCTTTTATTATCTTCCTGTCGGATAACGGGTCTCACCTGAGTTTAGATATCGTTACACCGTGACAGGAGTTGACACAGTCACTTCATGTTTGTTATAAAACAAGAACGAAGTTATGTCCAGTGAACTAGTTTCACATTTTGATAACACGTTCTAAAACATTAGAACTACTTCTATAAAATATATTTCTATATATTTCTTCATATGATTCAGCAAAATGTAAGGTTAGAATAAGTTTGAAGATTTGAAAAAATGTGATGCAGTTGTTGAGATCGTGCTGAATGTTTTGTAGGTAAGTTGTTAACCTACGTTAGTCGACGTTTCATCATCGTTCGAAATGTATGGTTTTTTAACCTCCATCTTCTTTCTGAGAACTCACGCGTAAACACTCAGACACACAGTGCTGTATGTAAGATCCTTTTGGTGATGGAGTTGTCTAAATTGTGAAACACATCGGATATCGTTTGTGTATATATCGCTGAATGTAGTGATCGTTCATTTCCAGGTTTGATCTTGAAAACTGTTCAAATATTTCCTCCATCGTAAATCCCCTCAGGCGAAACATCAGATAATATATGGCGTAATATCCACATGTGTCACTATTCGGTGCCTGTAGACGAAATTTATTCGATAAACTAACCTTTCTTTCGTCTCCTCTTCCGCGTATACTTGTAATCAGTTGGGTTACTTCGCTTAGGTTATGACTGATGGAGGATCCGTTTAAACTGTCAAATAGTTCTAACACACGGTTTGCGTTATAAATGACAAACCAATGCATTCCGGGGGATGATCTATCGTCTGTGTTCACAATGATTGCGCAAGGCATCGATTCTTTCCGATTGAGTACTTCCGCAAGGTGTGAAGTCAGCTCATTCTTGGCATATATTCCAATCACGTGATCTCTTAAAACCGGATCGCATTCGACTATACATTCCATCTGCGTTGTGTCCATCATCTTTCTTATTACAAAATAATATTTCTAGATCTCTCGATCTGGAAACCATCTCCAAATTCTGCGTACACAACACACGTAACCGTTTCTGTCAACGCTCTTCCGAATTGAGCCTCTAAGCGCATGGAACCTTTCTTTTTAAGAGTCAGGTATGCTTGATCATTCGTTCTCCCGAAACTTGGTTCTATTGGGAAAACGTACAGCGCATAACCGGATCCAAATTCCTTCCTGTTTAGGTTGATGCTGCTCAAACCTCGTAGATCACCTTCGTTTGCAAACCAGGTTTCGTTGTATCTAAATAGATTGACGAAAGCCGGGATAACGTTCTGACCTTGCGAGTTGTCATAACTTATTTTCATCGGTCCTGTTTCGCCTACTGATTCTCCATCGCAGTAAAGGGCTATTGCTGTTACATCGTAGTTGGCAAAATTATAAGGGTTTTTGGTAAGGTCACCCGCTACTGCTTTTGAAGATACAAATCCTACGACCACTTTGTTTGGTCGGGCTCCCTGAAAGATGTTGTCATAACTCAAAGACACTTGTCCCGCTGGTATGGACATCATCTTGATTTCTGTACGTTTGTAGGGATATTTCGCTGTAGTCGTGGATAGCGCTGTACTGTGACCCCATATCACTCCAGGATTCACCTTAACCTTCATCACTTTCAAAACGATGTCTTCTATCTTTATGGTGTAGCTTCCGTCTGCTTTCTCTGCCATCAGGGCGAACTTGGGATTCGAACGATAGAGTTTGACTTGGACGTCAACTTGATTCAGAATGTAGCGGTTCATGTTAAAGATGTCATGCATTAACGGTCCCGCTAAATCAAAACTTTTACTAGCGGAGGTTAATTTAGATCTTTCGAAAAGTCCCATGTTGCCTCCGTCCGGGTCTGTTACATCCATCTTACCTTCTGTGTCTTTAGCGTATAGCTGGGTAGTTAGTTTGGATTTGGCATCAATCTCGTTCGTGTTGAGGATGGTTTGGATAATAACCTTGTACGGGTAATGGTTGTTGGTTGAGGTTATCAACTTTCCTTGAAGTCTCACGTCTACTTGACTGAACATGCTATGCATTAGCAGATTTACTGGACCGCATTTTTCTGTTAACGGTAAATGAGTATCATCCCCCTTTGTAATTCTACACTTCATGTATATCATTGATCTGCGTAAATCTATATATTCCAATCCATCTTGAGTACTGACATGAAATTCGATTGGTGTATCTCCTGAGTAGGAAGATATTGGTCTACAGTCCTGTAAATAAGTCCTTTCGACTCCCGTCTGCGTGGGTGGTAGGCTAAATAGGTCCAGTTCTTGTGGTTGAGTTTCGGTAAAGAATTTGGAATCCGATATTACTGCAGCCATTATCGTTGTTGATGTTGTTAACCAAATATGTCTCTGAAGGATGCTGACTTCCTGTTAAAGATGATCTTGTTTCGTCTTCTGGGAACGGTGTTCCTTTTCTTATTCTTCTTCGTCTTCTTCCTCTTCTTCCCTCTAGACAGTGGTCTTACCTTGCGAGAGGTCGGTTTCCCACTGCCACCTTTCTGCTTGCGTCTCTTTCTTTTGACTTGCATTCCTTTCGCTATAGCTATACGCGACACGTTTTCGGGGTTCCTCTCTATCTCAGCTTTGGCTTGATCTAGGGCCTGTTCGGTTGGTGTCACCAGTTTTATATCCTCTTCTTTCGTACGCATTGCGTTGTCTTCCTGGCGGTTCTCTCTGAGAATAGGGTTCAGTATCTGTTGTACGTTTGTCATCGCTGTCACATTTCTGCTGTTTCCCGGAGATGTATCTTTACCTCTGGCTATGTTCGCATAATATTTCTGCCATGTTGTAGGATTAGGGATGTAGAGACTGTTATCGTCGTTTAGGTCTGTGTATTCCATGACGGTAATCTTTTATATCATGAACGGGTATCGACGCAACTGAAGTGTTAAAGACGTAACGTCTGATAGGAAAGTGGCGGGATTTCCGGAACTATCTGTTATATACACTTCGAACTGTTGAATGGTGTTATTGACGAGTCTTAATCCGATTTCGTATGGATCTGATATCAACACCTTCCACGTTGACTCCGAAGTAGAGAACAGTCGTCTGAGAAGCGGTTGGCGGTGTCCGCCTACCATAATGGGTTCGCATGCCGAACAATATACGTACAACAATTCGTCCGTTACTTTCACATCCTTCTTTGCTTTTCTGGCTCTAGTGATTGGTCCGTTCTTAGGTGGTGGCGACGCCATTGCATAAAATTCTCTGAGCGATACTATCCATTGTCCATTTAACCGAATCGGTTGATCAAGGTAAATGAAAAAATGATATGGTTTGTTGTCTGGGAAATAGTTCATATTATCCGTACTACTTATAACTATCCATTCCATATCGCTGTAAATCTTTGACCTGTTCGGCGTCAATCCAGGAGTTGAACTTGTTTGGGAAACCCAGCCACTTCACGAAGACTTGTTTGACGTTTCTCTTCTTCTTCCTCTTTTTGAGAGTTCTGTTTCTAATGATTTTCTCTATGCACCACTCCGCGTTGTTCGGATCTTGGTGGTATTTCTGTAGCTCTTTCTGGTAGAAGGTGCCTTGTATTGGTTCTGATTGTAGGTCTTCCAAACTATATATAGGAATATCGTCTCTGAGTCGTCGTTTTACGATTCGGAATATTTCTCCAGACCATTTCTGTTCGTATTCTTTCTGGAATGTTCTTTTGATTAATGATATACGCACGTAATCACCAACTTTAAACTTATACCTTGTGCTGTTTCTGGTGGATTCATTCTTCCTTGTCAGGATGTTGGATTCTTTATTGGTATTCCATTTACTGGATGCGTGGGTTTCAAGCCATACCAAGGCTTCGTTCGTAGGGGTAATGTCTGCTGGTGCTCTTCCTTTCAAACCGCGATGGGGACGGTGATTGTAATTGTAAATCAAGTCTTGAATCACGTTTATATATCTATAGGTGTTTTGGTAAGTGAAATACCTGTACATCATCGTTCTCAACGATCGTATAAATCTTTCGGAATAGTTTGCTTTCACATCCGAATTTTGTGTGGTAAAGTGTTTGATGTGATATTTCGCGTATATCTTTTTAACTAGGTTGTTAGCGAATTCTCGTCCTTTATCCGTTCTCAGGTTATAGGGTGTTTTATCCATGGTGGCTATGACCTTCTCCATAGCACTTGCTACGGTTTTGGCTGATTTGTCTTTGATCGTTACACACCATACATATCTGGAAAAACAGTCTATCATAACGAGAATGTATCTCGTTCCATCGTTATATTCAGCGATATTCCCCACGTCGCACAGGTCTGCATCTAGTTGTACTCCTATTCCTCCGACTATTACTCTATTCCTCTTGAATCTTTTGATTTGAGGTTTATGTAACGAGTAGGCTTCCTGTTTCTGTAACCATTTCATCACTCGGTATGGTTTCACATTTGGATGAGTAATTTTCAAAGTTTTGATAAACTTCTGGGCTCCAGCAAATGCTCCACTTTTCCTTGGGTTGTAATAGTTTTCTCGATAAATCTCTTCCGATGACGTCATGTTTAGAATTGTTTCGCGTTTTCTCTGCGGTTACGAACAGCTTCTATGAGTTGTTTTATCCAGTATTCGGTTTTCAGTCTTGTGTCTCGATAGTCTTGGCATTCGTATTTAAGAAAATATAGCGGGGATATCTTCTGCAGTGTCGGAGTTTGGTGTATATATTTTTTCCATTCGTATGTGACTTCTCCTTCGTCGACGATACGCAATACTTGTTGTTTGATGACATCTTCTTCTTCTTCCTTTAGCATATGTAGGTTGGTTATATTTCGTTTAATTACATACACATAGGCGTTGAATAGTAGTTCTTCAATGAGTTGATTTATAGAATGGGATTCCACTTCGTCGATTATCTTATCCATGGTTTGGTTTCATTTATCTCTGTTCTAGAATAGATGAAAATACGTGCGCGTCCCCAAGAATCTGGTATGTCGTAACTATTCATATCCTTTTGATTTCTTGCATCGTCTATACACAACGTCTTTGTTTGGAACCATTCTTTGCAGGTTGATATTATCACTTCTTCGTCAAAATGATGTTTCGTGTTTTGGGTGGGAAATGCTAATACCACCCACTTGTATTCTTTTCTAGACATTGTGTTCGTTGACCTGCACCAATCATGGTAATTCGACGTCTTATACTCACGTGTCTCAGTGACGTCATGTCTCCTTGGTTACCGGAATGTGCTTTCGCGGGTAGCCTCGCATGGAGGTATGTTTACATATGGGGAGTTGCTTATGTTGACCTTTGGTGGTGGGTAAGAAGCTCATTTGCATAAGCTCTTTTCGGGGTATGGTAGTTTCAATGTATTCGCAATCTTCAGCCCAACTCAACATACACTACTGACTGAGCACATTGAAACGTGGAATTTGGAACAATCACCATGTGGAGTGGTGCCTTTTTGGGTGTTCAACATCTCTAGAATTGAACCTTTGGCTAGTGTCAAGGAAACACAAGTTACATTACTGTTTCCAGGGAAGAGCCATAATACATGAGCAGAATTCACTCAAGGATATTAAGCAATTATCTTGTGTCGGATGAATGTATTACTAATGAGCTACTGCTTTCAACTATATAATAAATATTATGAGTTCTATGAGGGTTCGTTAAAGAATTCAGATTAATGATTATTATTTAATATATTTCACAATATTTTCATTTGGCAGGGGATATAGCTTACTTTGCTTGTTAACTATAACATAAGGAGATTCACCATGTTATCTCATCAGGCCCATTAGGCTAATATGGGCTTCTTTCATGGCAGTCTTCTGTCCAGTTCTGTAACCTTTCGTGACGCCATTGTCTTCTTAACACGTTTAAAGATAAATTCTCAGAAACTGAAGGATACAGGAAGCTCGAAATTTCAGAAGAACATTTCTGTTTTTGGGGATTAAAGTTTGTACAATTGGTGTTGAGTCTAAGGCGAAATATCAATGGATTTGGAAGGGTTCAAATTTTTGGAATATCAACCTTGTTTGATTAAATCCATTTTCGCTCATGTCCTTATACTTTAAGGTAATCCGTAATCTGTTATTCATTTCCATTTAAATTCTTCTATTTGAGTTTGATTGTCTCAAATTTTAATTTTGCATAAGTTTGAGTTGATGTGAGTTTAAGTACAATCAAATATCACTCGGTTTACAATGAAACGCTTTTTCAAATGGAAGTCTTTATTTTTCAGACATCTATTCTGCAAAGCTGAGAGGTTTCCTGGTATACTAGTCAACTGAAATAATAGATTTGTCCGAATCAAACTCTCAACAGTTGATTGATGCTGTACAGTTGCTTACGATTGAATCCTGGTCAGGTAATAATAATAATGAGTATTTATAAAGCGCTATATCCATACACAAGGTGCATGCTCAAAGCGCATATACATGTTAGAATAAAGGGTAATGATGTGAAGTATTGGCATGAATAAAATCAAAGAGAAAAGTATGAGTTATAACATATGAATAAATATAGTACACAAAGTCAGATAATTACGTCAGTGGGAAAAATCTAGGAATAATAGCTTGAAAAAAGATAAGTTTTGAGTTTTGATTTAAAAACAGTCAATGAAGGCGTTATCTTGAGGACATGAGGAAGTTGATTCCAAAGTCGGGGAGCAGCATAACTGAATGATTTCTGTCCATAACTGGTATGATTAGAGTTTGGTATCTTGAGAAAGTTCAAATTCTGTGAACGAAGAGTTTTTGCAGGGATGTAGTCATTTAACATCTTTGAAAGGTATAGTGGTGCAGAATTATTTCGACATTTGTATGCCATGCAGATGACTTTAAACTTGATTCTTGCTTCAATTGGAAGCCAGTGCAGATCCTTAAGTACAGTTGTTATGTGACATGATTTAGAAGTTCTAGTCACTATTCTTGCTGCAGTGTTCTGAACTTTCTGAAGTTTGTATAGTTGACGTTTACTGATTCCTATCAGCAAACTGTTACTATAATCAAGTCTAGAATGAACAAGCATTTGTACTAGTATTTTTGCAGCATCTCTTGTAATAAGATGACGTATTTGACCGATGCAACGGAGATAGTAATAACAAGTTTTACAAAGTTTATCTATTTGTGGTTCCATTGTTAGTTCTGAATCAATGATGACGCCAAGGTTTTTAGCTCGGTCAGCGAAAGGAATTTCAGCACTTCCGACTTCAACAGAGCTAAACGGAATGTTACGCAAATTACGCTTAGTGCCTATTAACAAAGCCTCTGTTTTCTCATCACTTAGCTTCAGTTTATTCAAAGACATCCAGGACTTGATATCAGATGTGCAATCAGTTGTTCGTCGCAAAGCTATTTGGACATTTTCTGGCTTGAAGCTGTCAATCAGTTGACTGTCATCAGCATAACATTGGTGTTGAATGTTATTATTCTCTATCACTCTACCAAAACTAGTAGTATAAAGCACAAACAGCACAGGGCCAAGGACGGATCCTTGAGGAACTCCACACGATAGTGAATAGTGTTTAGATTCAACCTGATTAATGACCACGGTTTGTGATCTATTTTTCAGATAAGACTCAATCCAGTCAAGCGCAACATTTGTTATACCCATCTCTAGCTGAAGTTTAGAGAGTAGCAGATTGTGATCCACTGTGTCAAATGCTGCCGAAAGATCTAAGAGTGTTAACGAAGCAATATTCCCATCATCCACTTGACTTCTCAATTCATTCATAACTCGCAGTAAAGCGGTTTCTGTACTGTGATTGTCACGGTAGGCAGATTGAAACTCATCCATAAGCCCATATTCTTTGAGATGATCTTTGAGTCTTATATTGACTGCCTTTTCGATGATTTTTGAGATAAATGAAACATTAGACACAGGTCTATAGCTACTTAGACTGTCAGGATCTAGGTCACTTTTCTTGAGAAGAGGTTTCACAATTGCAGATTTAAGGGAGTCTGGAAAAACTCCTGTAGATAAACTTAAATTCACCAAATTTGTAATGAAAGGAAGAAGTATATTTAAGTAATCTATTAACATATTTGTGGGAATAGGATCCAGAGAACAAGTTGTTTTCTTAGATGACCTAATAATCTTCTCAACTTCTTGTTGGGTTAAAGGTTCAAAATAGGAAAGTTCATTGCAAGTTAGTGCGTCAAAATTCGCACATTGACTTGACTCACTTGAAGTATTTTTCAGATCACGTTGAATGACTTTAATCTTAGTGTCAAAATATTCCGCAAAGTCATTGGCAAGAACTTCATCAGAATCGTGTACAGGATACCTAGCTTTGTCATTCTTACCAAGGAGTTGGTTTATGAATGTATATAACTTAGCCGAGTTACCTTGCGTTTCCAATATTTTATGATTACAATAGTCAGCTTTGGCTTTCCTAATGACTTTACTGAGTTCTTGTCTTTTCTGCCGATATATTTGTCGATGTATCTCAAGTCGAGATTTTCGCCATTGACGTTCCGCCACTCTGCACTCTCGATTTGCTTGAAGTACCAAATCATTATACCAAAAGGTATCCGGTCTCATCCGAACATGTTTTACCTGAACAGGAGCATGTTTATCAAAAAGAATCATCAAAGTTGAATTATACATGGCAGTCAATACGTTTGGATCTGTTGATATTTCACTGAGCAATGGAGAGTTCAGAATATCCAACTTGAACTTTTCTTTGTCAATGCTTCTTAAATTCCGACATTTGATTTGCATAGGTTTTAGTTGAGGTTTGAACATGTTCCATGTCATGCTTACGCAGCTGTGATCAGATATCTGTTTATCAATTACTTTGACATCAGTTACTAATGATATTTTATCAGAAGTAACCACCCAATCCAGTGTATGACCAGACTTATGAGTAGGTGCAGACACCAGTTGAGCAAGGTTGTGTGTGTTCAACAACTTTACTATCTTCTCTCTTTCTGCACAATGATTATTGTCAAAATGTACATTAAAGTCACCCAAATATATTGAGTTGGTCTTTGAATTTGATTCAAGAAGTCTTTCAAATTCAATCAAATAACATCGGAGTAAGCTGAAATGTCAAATTCAAGTTCGTTCAAAAAAGATGAGTCCAGGTAACGCTGTTACTCAAATCTACTGAATCTGACGATGACTCTGACAAAGGTAAAATCAAATATGCAGTAACTGCCACGTTGGATTTGGGCAATATGCAGGAGGACCAAAACAACAAGGTACAAGAACAATCGAAAGGTGCGCTGAAAGATTGGAATATCAGGTGCAATAAAAGGTTGACAGATGAACCCGAGCCAGTGAGAAGTGTGCACAATGTCAGTATGTCCTTCAGCGTCATACAAACTGTTGCCAATCCTTGGGATGCATCTGCTGAGAGATTAAAACAACAGACGTCAATGGAGGAGGATTTTATTTCAGAAATTAACTCAGAAAATCAGGAAAAAACAAGTTTAAAGAGGAAAACACTGTCATTGAAACTGCCATTAAGAACATCCAAAAGACCATCATTTTCAAGGGAAAACGCAATTGTTGAATGCATATCGTACGACACACTTTTGAATCGAGGATATACCCGAAGACGAAGGGGTCGCGGAAGGAAGAAAGATACTTCTACCCAGGTAGTTGAATAGGTTTTGAGTTCTAAGTTTTTTATATGTTCTCCACAATATACATTAATGGTTTGTGTATGGTCAAGTTAAGGGAAGGCAAAGTTTGGTGCAACACAAATCTAAGAAAAACTAAAAAAGAGTTTTTCAGATCAAGGTTGTTATTGTTATATTTGAATTAACTCGTGACATTTAGAACAAATCTTGATAATAAGTTTTTCCCTTGTTTTTCATTACAATTTCACCATCAACGTAAACATTATGCACCTGCTTAGCACATACAGATTTTAGATAACTTATGATTCTGAAATAGAATAACATTTATTCAAAGAATAAGGTTGCAAATGTCAACTGGCAATGCAGACGCATATATTAAGTATATTTCTATAACACTCAGTAATCAAGTATCGTATAGCTCATAAAATGAAGATATGGATATTTAGATATTGAAAATAAGGCGGTATGTAATTTTTTGTTGAGCACACAGAACACGTCTATATAGTTATATACATTTTTGTATTTCATCTTTATTGCAGCCATCAAACACTACGAAAGGAAAGAGCCAAACCGATATGAAATCCTCATCCGCTGCAACCAATCATCTATTGAGCATAGTGAAGACGTCAGATGATTCTGAAGAAACATCCAAATTGGGACCAGAAAAGACTTACAATGACACTGTTGTACCTTCAACAAGACCTCTACATGCCACAGTGAAGACTTCTGATGGTACTGGTGTACCTTCAACAACAACTCTATCTGGTACAGTGAAGACTTCTGATGGTACTGGTGTACCTTCAACAACAACTCTTTCTGGTACAGTGAAGACTTCTGATGGTACTGGTGTACCTTCAACAACAACTCTATCTGGTACAGAGAAGACTTCTGATGGTACTGGTGTACCTTCAACAACAACTCTATCTGGTACAGTGAAGATTTCTGATGGTACTGGTGTACCTTCAACACGACCTCTATCTGGTACAGTGAAGATTTCTGATGGTACTGGTGTACCTTCAACAACGACTCTATCTGGTACAGTGAAGACTTCTGATGGTACTGGTGTACCTTCAACAACAACTCTATCTGGTACAGAGAAGACTTCTGATGGTACTGGTGTACCTTCAACAACATCTCTATCTGGTACAGTGAAGACTTCTGATGGTACTGGTGTACCTTCAACAACAACTCTATCTGGCACAGTGAAGATTTCTGATGGTACTAGTGTACCTTCAACAACGACTCTATCTGGCACAGTGAAGACTTCTGATGGTAATGGTGTACCTTCAACAACAACTCTATCTGGCACAGTGAAGACTTCTGATGGTACTGGTGTACCTTCAACAACGACTCTATCTGGTACAGTGAAGATTTCTGATGGTACTGGTGTACCTTCAACAACAACTCTATCTGGTACAGTGAAGACTTCTGATGGTACTGGTGTACCTTCAACAACAACTCTATCTGGCACAGTGAAGACATCTGATGGTAATGAAGTACCTTCAACAACAACTCTATCTGGCACAGTGAAGACTTCTGATGGTACTAGTGTACCTTCAACAACAACTCTATCTGGTACAGATAAGATTTCTGATGGTACTGGTGTACCTTCAACAAGACCTCTGTCTGGTACAGTGAAGATTTCTGATGGTACTGGTGTACCTTCAACAAGACCTCTGTCTGGTACAGTGAAGATTTCTGATGGTACTGGTGTACCTTCAACAAGACCTCTGTCTGGTACAGTGAAGACTTCTGATGGTACTGTTGTACCTTCAACAAGACCTCTATCTGGCACAGTGAAGACATCTGATGGTAATGAAGTACCTTCAACAACAACTCTATCTGGCACAGTGAAGACTTCTGATGGTACTGAAGTACCTTCAACAACAACTCTATCTGGTACAGTGAAGACTTCTGATGGTACTGGTGTACCTTCAACAACGACTCTATCTGGTACAGTGAAGACTTCTGATGGTACTGGTGTACCTTCAACAACAACTCTATCTGGTACAGTGAAGATTTCTGATGGTACTGGTGTACCTTCAACAACGACTCTATCTGGTACAGTGAAGACTTCTGATGGTACTGGTGTACCTTCAACAACAACTCTATCTGGTACAGTGAAGACTTCTGATGGTACTGGTGTACCTTCAACAACAACTCTATCTGGCACAGTGAAGACATCTGATGGTTATGAAGTACCTTCAACAACAACTCTATCTGGCACAGTGAAGACTTCTGATGGTACTAGTGTACCTTCAACAACAACTCTATCTGGTACAGATAAGATTTCTGATGGTACTGGTGTACCTTCAACAAGACCTCTGTCTGGTACAGTGAAGATTTCTGATGGTACTGGTGTACCTTCAACAAGACCTCTGTCTGGTACAGTGAAGATTTCTGATGGTACTGGTGTACCTTCAACAAGACCTCTGTCTGGTACAGTGAAGACTTCTGATGGTACTGTTGTACCTTCAACAAGACCTCTATCTGGCACAGTGAAGACATCTGATGGTAATGAAGTACCTTCAACAACAA
Organism: Phorcus lineatus; assembly: GCA_921293015.1. Taxonomy (NCBI): domain Eukaryota; kingdom Metazoa; phylum Mollusca; class Gastropoda; order Trochida; family Trochidae; genus Phorcus; species Phorcus lineatus. The sequence goes on along the minus strand of OV121081.1, from coordinate 3,717,896 downwards.
CTCTATCTGGCACAGTGAAGACTTCTGATGGTACTGGTGTACCTTCAACAACAACTCTATCTGGTACAGTGAAGACTTCTGATGGTACTGGTGTACCTTCAACAACAACTCTATCTGGTACAGTGAAGACTTCTGATGGTACTGGTGTACCTTCAACACGACCTCTATCTGGTACAGTGAAGATTTCTGATGGTACTGGTGTACCTTCAACAACGACTCTATCTGGTACAGTGAAGACTTCTGAGTACTGGTGTACCTTCAACAACAACTCTATCTGGTACAGTGAAGACTTCTGATGGTACTGGTGTACCTTCAACAACAACTCTATCTGGTACAGTGAAGACTTCTGATGGTACTGGTGTACCTTCAACACGACCTCTATCTGGTACAGTGAAGATTTCTGATGGTACTGGTGTACCTTCAACAACGACTCTATCTGGTACAGTGAAGACTTCTGATGGTACTGGTGTACCTTCAACAACAACTCTATCTGGTACAGAGAAGACTTCTGATGGTACTGGTGTACCTTCAACAACAACTCTATCTGGTACAGTGAAGACTTCTGATGGTACTGGTGTACCTTCAACAACTCTATCTGGCACAGTGAAGATTTCTGATGGTACTGGTGTACCTTCAACAACGACTCTATCTGGCACAGTGAAGACTTCTGATGGTACTGTTGTACCTTCAACAAGACCTCTGTCTGGTACAGTGAAGACTTCTAATGGTACTGGTGTACCTTCAACAAGACCTCTGTCTGGTACAGTGAAGACTTCTGATGGTACTGGTGTACCTTCAACAACGACTCTATCTGGTACAGTGAAGACTTCTGATGGTACTGGTGTACCTTCAACAACAACTCTATCTGGTACAGTGAAGACTTCTGATGGTACTGGTGTACCTTCAACACGACCTCTAAATAGCACAGTGAAGACTTCTGATGATACTGTTGTACCTTCAACAAGAGCTCTACGTGGCGCAGTGAAGACTTCTGATGGTACTGAAGTTTTTGAAGTAACATCCGCCTTGGGCACAGTGAAGACTGCCGTCCAAAGTGATATACCTTCAACAAGATCTGTACCTGGCACAAAGAAGATTGATCATGGTATATCTGCACCAACACATTTACCAGGCATGCTAAAGTTCTGTGACGACCCTGAACTAGCTGCTAAGCGTTTGAAGAGCAGGCTACAAGCACAGACCTGCCTACCTTCTGTTCGGTGAATGTGTAGACATATCGTAACTTAGGTGTATTAAAACAATGAAGCTAGTATTTTTACTGTTAGTTTCAACGTATCATGATCTGGTTTGATATTACGAAACCTTTTCTCACTTAGATAACAAAGAAAATACAGTTCAAATTGAATTTGTAACACATAGCACTCGATTACTCCAAAAATATTTCAATGAAATGAAATTATTTTTTTCAGAATAGGTGTACAATTTGCAACATTGGTGTATAGTCATATTTTAAGACTATCAAGTGTACAAAATACTCCAAAAGAGTACAAGTAGGCAGCCCTGCAAGCATCAAAATCAAGAAGTTGGCACAGTGCAATGAAGTCATGTGGCAACCTTAAACGTCGGCAAAATGGCGACTTTCTACTTGTCTATGTTGACCATGACACAGCTAGTATGAGATACTATGGTACTGGAAAACTAATGGACAATTTTGTTAATGGACAATCACTTACAGACAGTGAAAGGCCTCCAGAGAGAGGAAACTATAACTGGTTACGACATTAAACAAACAGAAGGATAACACAAGGGAGACACCAGACATGAACACATAGAAGAGTCAAGAACATATGACCCCTAGCAAAAGCTTTGTATTTTATTTGAATGTTTGACGACAAAAAAGATTTGTCAAAATGGGAGATATCTCTTTAAATGTTGTTTAATGCTTGACATTCCAAAAGACTGAGCTATTTGGAACGATTTTTTCTGATCCTGCCACAAAAAAAATTTAAAAATGACAATGCAATTGTCACTGCTATTGATTGCTTGTCTGTTAACTATCAACATTTCTGAAGATCTGGATTCTCTAAACTGTAAATATTTAAGATTTAATAGTTCAGAATAAATCTATGAATAGCTAATGAGCTCCATTGATAGCAGTGAATCATCCATCTCGCATCAAGACCTAAACAAATATTAGTTCGTTTTTCGTCCCTATTTGTTTTCATCCTAAGCCCATTCAGGGTGCTTTATTCAATACTTGATTTGTAGAGTGAATGAAGTCTTTTTCCCTGCATTAACTTTGAAATTTATAAACAGATGTACTGATAAACAGCTATATAAAATAAACTTGTTTTGTTTTGTCTTTTAAAAAAGCATACAGTAATTATCTGGGTACAATGCTGCTATACCTGTTTCTTAGTTCCAGCCAACACTCCAGGTTTCACAAAAATCAATGCCCAAATTAGATATACTAACTACTAGTATTATGAAACACTCTTGAAAGCAGTTTAAACACTTAATCATCTCAACTCATTCTGAAATCTTTCATTGAGCTCCGCTCAGTTATTCTTTATGTTGGTGAATATTTACTGCACAAACACAAAATTATGACAGGAAACAGGGACATCTTGCACAGCATTCTCCAAGAAATTGCCCAAAGTGATACAGTTAGTTTCCATGGTCCCAGGGTAAATGGAACCTGATTAATTATTACATAATAAGTCATAAAGGAAGCACTTGTGATTTTCAATGATAAAAATAAATTTGTTTCCCAACCAAATCATGGTAATTCTTCATGTCATATGGTATCTGATATATCAGAGTTCTTAATGTTAAATACCATTGAAACAACTTCCTTACAGAATTTTATGAATGAAATAAACATACAGTCATGATGTAAGTACAAAATGTATTTATTTGATTCAGACACAGATTGATATCGTATACAAAGACCATAAACATCCTATATAGAGACTTCATCTCACAACAAAAGATGTCAATGTCTACACCATGCAAGAGCATGAGAGCGCTGTATACTGACTGACTGAGAAAAAAGGTTGAATATATTCTGTTTGAAAGTGGTACAGAGAAGCATTTAGGTTTTTGACAGATTATTGTATGCAGAACAATTTAGGAAAAAGAGATTAAAAAATTGCTTAAAAAGGGACAATTTGGTGTAGAAAATGTATTGGAAAGGGGTATCACAGAAGACACAAAACTGAAATAAGATTTTGTATAATTTTTCATATTCTTTTGTTTCAACCATCGGTAAAATTTGCTAATGAAACATTGTGAATAGCTTTATCATCATAGAAGGAAGGTATGTGACACAAGCATTTTAATTTTGTTCCACCAGGATAAAGTTATTGATCATGGGCTTTCACTGATATCAGAATAGTGAGATTAATCAAATATGATTATTTTATATCTATTATAATCTGAGAATATAAGCATTATCAAATTTAAGGCAAAGACACATGAAACATATCTCCTTTGTAAGCTTTAAACAAAGACATAAAACACATGCTTAAGAGCTAACATCTTATTAAGAAGTTTGGTGTTTACTTTAAACCTCTCAAATCTTTTACCTAAAGAAATAACAATTAACAAAATATAAGCAGGAAGTATAGCACTATATAAAATATAGAAACATAGTTAAAGTCATATTAATACTAACTCAATATAGAAATAAGGATTTTCATCATCTTTATACATTGAGACAGTAGAATGCGTACCAACAATATGCGATTCTTGCCCAATTGACAATTTCAATTTAGTTTAAGTAAACAAATCCAGTGTAAATTTGGTTTAATACATATTGTGCGTCTCATTGATAAAATAAAATTTCATGAAATCCAAAAGTGTAACCAAAATTCATATGCCAAATTACTCATGAAAACATTTCACATTATGTCATAACTTTTTCAACCTTATATCTGATATTCAAATTACCAATCACTAGAGCATGTCAGATGATGGGTAGGTGCTTGCAGTAGACTTGTGAGAAATGTGACCTACCAAACATCTCGCAATAGTAACTCTAGACACTTATCTAGATTGTAATGTCAAAGTATTGCTATCAAATGGCAAAATAGGCATATTAAACATTTTAAACAATGAAATAGCAAGAAAATAATATCAAAGGAAATAATTATCAAAGATAGGTCATATTCTGATAAAATGAATTCAGACTAAACAGTAACAATGTCATTTTATAAATATCACTTACTAACAACTCAGCGAAGACTATAAGTCACAAACAATAGATCATAGCCAAGTAACAAATATAGATATAGATATAAAACATTTCAGATAATGTAATGAAAGGATAAGCTAAAATATCATCATGTAAGATATGTGAAAGATAATTCACAAATTTGTTCAAGTAACATAATAATGGCAAGTTGGGAAAATAAATATTTTTATGTCATAATATTATCAACACGTTTTATTGAAGTCATATAGACTTAAACTTTAAGATGATTTTGAACCGCATACACATGACATAAAATGTTTATTAAATATACCAAGAAATCAACAAATGATAAACAATAGAAAGAATAGATAACAGCATAGATACAATATTTGGTTCACATATCATTAGAAAAACATCAACAGTATTTTTTGTGGTTTGGAACTAAACTTCAAAGACCAAATGAAAGACTGAATCATTCATCATGTCCCAGGTAAAGGCTTTTCATTAGGGAAATTGATTGAAATTGCTTGAAATACTCTTGCATAAGCAATGAATACTGTCTCTGTATCAAATGCCCCTGGGTAGTTTATTGCTAAAGTTTAGCACATGAATAATATGCAAGTTATCAGTTCTCGATAAAGATTTGTTATGGTTGTTGTGAATAATGCACAAATAATACACCTGTTGGAAATGTACTATGATTAGAATAGTCTAGCAAGACCTTAACATTTGTAGTACAAATATGAATTTGAACTAATATTTGAAATGATACATGCCTAATCCCTTCCTTGCTGAAGGCGATAAATGTTGCCCAGTTCAGAGGTCCAGGAGGCAGATATGTGAACTAATTTTTCAACTACTAGACAAGTGTCATTAAGCATCATACACAGTTTCATCCTTGTGTTGTCATGCATAATCTTTCACTTATGTTCCCTCACAAACTTCTTAAACAAACAAAATTGTAATGTATTTTCCTAGAATCTAGTTCAAACTTCATTGACAAAGGCACCACCTCATATCTGGTGTATCTTGAATTGGTATTACATCTAACTATACTTTGCAGGATAGCATAAATACCAACCAATCACAACGATCATATCATTAGCCTTTGTTTGTACACTGCAAAATCAGCAACATTCATCTTTGTTAGATGAAAGCCTGGCCTATGAAACCCATGTTACAGCACAGTTTTTACTGTATTGACTTTGTTTTAAAACAAATATCAACACTTCAGGACACAACATGTGCGAAAGTTTCTTCCTCCTCCTGCCTACCAGCGGACTTCATGTATGCGATGAGTTCCTCGTTCTTATTGTACGTGACCTCCTCGCCCGGATGTTTCTGCATCACGTGTTTACGACAGTTACCACCAGTGGCACACTTGAAGGGACAGTAGGGGCAGGTGTACGGCTTGTAGCCTCGGAACATGTGCTGCGTCTTGATATGGTTCTTGAGTCTTGTGGGCGTCTTGGTGATATACTCGCAGTGTGGACATTGATGTTTGGCGTCCTTGTGAGCCCACCTGGTGTGAGAGTTCAAGTTTCGTGGAGATCCAAAGGTCTTGCCACAATGTTCACAGGTGTAGTTTCTGCTGGTAGCATGCCGATCCATGTGTTTGGTCATCCAAGACTTGACAAGAGCCGTGTAGCTGCAATGGGCACACTTGATCTCCTTCCGCTTGTCGAACGAGGCTCGGATACCATGAACCTGGTACATGTGGGCTGTGGGAGAGAAAAGAAAAATATATAATCCATTTATACAGTGCATTTATCCATGCACAATGCATGCTCAAAGTTCTGGTAAAAAGGAAAAAACAAAACAGTGTACAAGTTCTCTAGACCTGTCACGTTTCATTTGGTTTTACTCGGACTGGCTTTGCCAAATAATCCTCCCAAATAACTACTTGATAAAGTTTCACATTAATACCAGTAAGCCACTCACTTGCCACCTTGTATCTGATGTTGGCTGCGTAGGGACAGTGCTCACACTTGAACTCCTTCTTCTTGATATGGACTGCGGAGATGTGGGACTTTAGAGCGTGCATGTCCCCAAATGCTGACCTGCAGTGCTCGCACTGAAAGGGTCTGATGTTCAGGTGCTGCTTGTTGATGTGTCTCTGTAAGTAGCTGTAACATGCATGAACATCAAGGATAAATATCTTGAAGATGATTTACTTTATTTATAATTGTTTGCTTTTTCTGTTATGCAGTATTTTGTTTAGGTTTCCAAAATGAGTGTGACCCTTTTTGTGCACTTGATAGCTTTTCACATTAAAACCACTTATGTTTGATCATGCCTGAAAAAAGAGTTTTTTCTTACAATGTTCATCACCTTGCTGCTTATCCAATACATAAGCTCAATAGGTGGAACTGACTTCATACTTAAATGGTTAACAATTCCCATGAGGTTGAGTTACAATAAATTCAATCACTAATAATGGAATTGCAAGAAATTCAGCACCAATTAGAAACAAGTTTACCTCAACCAATGCTGTCTACCTTAGTGCTAACCTCCTAAATAACTGCCTCCAACCCCTTTGATTTCGCCAACCACCCTTCCTGATAAATAAGTGCCACATTCCTTGTAATTTCTATCCCTTATAAGACAACCCAAAATATGGCAGGTTGAGCCTGACTATCCTAATTGTCACCCAACAATAATTTAAGTGAAATGTGATTATAGACGAGCTTACTCAAAGGTCCTGATCTTGATGCCACAATACTGGCAGGAGTACATCTTCTCCTCGTGGGTCAGCTTGTGCTTGAGGTAGTTGTGTTTGGCCAGCGTGATGAACTCACACCCCTCCAGCTCACACTTGTACTCCTGTGGGGATAGACAGTGGGTCAGTACAGATTTTCTCATAATGTATAATGCATTTATAGTTAAGACTAGACAGACAGTTTGAACATGTCTTTCTGGGTAGGTTGTTAGACAAATAGAGGATTTTATATGAGTGTCCATGACATAATATGTTTACAATACCAGTGCCTAAGTATTAGTAATTAGAAACTTTCCTATTCTTTTGTGCAATTTTTCAACATATTTCAAAAGGTGTGAGTATGAACCCTAAAAACCACCTCTCCCTGTCCTTGATAGAGCACTGTCAGCTGTGCTTATCAATAAACCAATGAGCATCACCAATGAAACATCATAAAGTTTGTTTTATCCCTTCTGCAGGACTGACCTTCATGTTATGGTCGATGCCATGGTGTGACTGCTCGTGAGTCCGGTGATGGATAGCTTTGGAGAACTTCTTGCCACACACAGAGCAGGCGTACTGTCTCGACCTCTTCCTCTCGTGTCTCTCTGCGATGTGTCTCTCTAGCTCCCCCTTGTCACTGCACGCAAACATGCAGTACGTGCACTCCAAGTTGAGGTGAGTGTCATGCATGTGCTTGTTGACTGCACGTGTGCTGTACCCGGCGAAACTGCAACCCTTGACACTGCACTTCACCATTGTAATGTACTGGGTGTTCTGTTGCTGGAGGAAGACAATGAGAGTTTAATTACTTCAATCCTATGGATACTCTTTTCTATTAATGTAGCTGGTTGCTGCTAAAGAGTAACCCTTCACTTATATATCCACTTAAGCCCTTGCACAAAACTGTCGGTGATCTTGACTTTTGTCTGAGGAAGGGGATTTAACCAAAAAATATGACACAACCATCATCGCTACTATATCCATCCTTTACTGTAAAGCAGCTATGACATAGTTCTTCAAAGTGACAAATAACAAACTGGCTGACTCACCTGAGGAGGTTGGGGTCCGAGCACACTTGCTGTAAAGGAATCGCTCTGCAGAAAGCTCATCCAGCTATCGTGAGATGGCAGCCATTGAGCCGGGGGAGCATCACTCGGCTTGCTCCCTGTCTGAGCCACTGGCTGATTCGTTGTGATAGTCGGGGAAATAGAGTTGGCTGGGTTTTGACCAACTGGGATAACTGTGGTGTTTTGGGCAACTGATGGGTTTGGGACAACTGTCGGGAGTGGGCCAACTGAAGGGTGTGGGCCAACTGAAGGGTGTGGGGCTAATGTGCTTTGGGCCAGAGAAGATGTTTGGACTAAAGGTGTGTTTTGAACCAAAGCAGAGTTCTGACTCATGGTGAGTCTCTGAGCTAAGTTTTGGTTTTGGGCTATGGCTGGATTCTGGGCAATTATTTGATTCTGGGCTATAATTTGGGTTTGGGTTCCCTGTGTTTGAAGTGATGGATCAGACACCTGTTGAACACTGGGCATGGTTGGTTGAGGAAGAGCTGACTCTAAGGACAGGTGTGCTGGTTGGATTGGGCCAACATCAACCCGCAGGTTGGACTGGTCGATTATATGTGTGTGAGTCACTGCCTGTGTAACTTGGGTCTGCTGGGAAAGAGAAGGAGAGGTGTTTGGTGGGATCATTGCAGGGAACTGAGTCTGCTCGATGGAAGCATTCGGGTAGGACTGCTGGGGGGTCATGAAGACTGGAGTCTGGATCTGAGAGTGAGGTGAATCTTGTTGATCAGCAACAACGGTTTGGACAAGAGGGTGAGGAGGATGAGGAGGGGACATAATGGAGCCCACAGGGAGGCAAAGCTGTTGGGAGGGATGGACAGTTGATGCAGTATCTGCAGGTTGGAAGGTGACCTGGATATTGTTATCAATATCATACTCTCGGCCAGGGTACCCTTCATCGGAGACATCCTCTTCCTCAGGTACCGGGTTAAGATCTGACCAGCCGAAGAGACTCTGTTGTCTCCTCCTGGTCCTCAAGGCCGTCCTCATTCTACAGCTCTGCCTGGAGATCATCAGTCCATTCCTAGAGACTCCTGGGAACAGGTGGAGGAGGTGGGCGGAGCTGTAGTGTAATCTCCACACGCTGTAGTGGTTGAACTTCTTGTTACACTTCCTACACAGGAAGAGTTTGTCATTCGTGTCCAGGGAGTCAAGGGTCACGCAGCACTGCATTAGCATTCTTGCTTGAGACATCCTCTCACATATTTCTAATGCTAGTTTCTTTAAAAAAGAGGGCTTCCATGTTTCTTTGGACAGTCTTATTTTTGGAAATATTGCCTTACGATAAATTGATCGACTGGATTGAATGGTTGGTTTCTTCTTCAACAATGGATTTCTTCTCCTCATAGTTTTTGCTTGTAGGTTTGATCTCTCTAAATTTGACAAGTCTAATGAGATATATGTTGAATTTTCTTTTTCAGAAACGTTGCTTGAATCAGCAGCAAATGACTTTGGCTTCAGTTTCCCACACTCAGATTGCAAAGTCACAATTTCAGAAAACTGTTTCAGAAGAGAACTTGTGGACTTCAATGATTCAGGCCATATTCCAGATGTCTTCGATGACTTTCTGACATCAGCATCATCAGTGGGTCCGAACACCAGATTCTCTTGCAAACTGAGAGTTGCTTCCCCAGATGACCCTGAGTCTGGCAAGGTCACAGGAACACTTTCAATGAATTCTTGACTAGTGATATTGACATCTTGTGCATCGAGTTCATCAGTTTCAAGGAGTTTGAGGATGTCGTTCATAAGCAGGAGCTGGGCTGCTTTCTGGACCTGAGACTTGGTGGCCTGCGTCACGATGAGTTCACCCTTGTAGCAGTAGTTCAGCAAGATCGCTACGATATCGGAGGTGAACTCTGTCGAGGAAATTATACTTAATATTCAAATAAACAAAATGGTATGGCGAGCTGGGTAAACTTGTATAACATGTCACTCGTGTCAAACATGAGCGTTGCTTTTGGCACAAAGACCAGTAGTGTGAAAGCTTTCATTATGAAGGAAAAAAGTGGGCCTTTTAGTTATTTTATGTGAATCAATATATGAACTCTTTAGATCATAACCTTATCTTTGAAGCAAATTGCACACATATATACATACAAAAGTGGGCAGGAAATGATCTTTTTGGGGGCATAAGAAATACCCTAATAGAAGATATGAATTTATCAACAAATAAATACAGCTTCAGTGGGTTTTTTAATTGGTGATAACATTTTGTCTAAAACACATTTACCAGTTTCATTTTCCAATCAAAGATCAATGAACTGTCAATCAGTCTATAACTCACCAAGCCTGACAACAGTCCCAACACAGTTATTCTTCTTAGTTTTATGACTGATAGCCAGCTGTTTGAATATCTCTGAGTATGCAGCCAGTATCAGCCAATGAGCCTTCAGCTCCATGCCATCGCTGGTGAAGAGGATGACGTCAGTGAGGACCCGATTGCGGTAGAGATCCTCAAACCTCCAGGCCAGCTTCGACTGGTGCCCCTTATCCTTGATACGCTGCATGCCTGTCGTCTCTATTGGGAAATGGGTACATCATGTTAGTTAAAGAGATATTTGCACCCATAGGAAATGTTTTGTTCTGTTTTGATACGAACATTAATACCATATATGATGGTAATAATTCAAAATATCTGGCTTATTCATCCTCAAATGACAAATATATTTTTTTTATAAGTTTTTAACTATAACTTAAAAACAATCTTATATAGGTGCAGAAGCCAAAATAACATGTCGAATTTAAATGATTATGCCTTCAATATGTAAAGCCTGTATTCTATTCAAAACTATAAATTACTTAAGCTCTGAAAAATATTACTTTGAATGTTTCATACTTTTCAGGGGGATAGCATGACGGATCTAGGGAGAAGTTTAAAGTGAAGTTTTGTACACAGACTGCGAAGGAGAGGTTTTTTAGAGCCAGAAAAAGCACTCTGTTGTATGCATTGAAACCTGAGAAAATGGAGTATCACTGATATTTGGATGTTGGTTTGTCTCTGAGTTTCTGCCTTTCTTCTGGAATAATGAACCAAGACCTTGGTCATTATTGATTACGATAACCACTGATGTATTAATTTAATTCAAATAACTTGATTCAAAGAGATTTCTAAAGATTGCATAAAGAAATAAACAGCTATTTACTATTTATTAGAGTAATGTTTTAGTTATTCTGGACATATTAAATAAAAAAAATGAACTCCTTTCACAAATATTAGTGAAAATAACTTTATAAGTGGCTAATTCACTTTAATAAAAGTTGCTTTGACAAGACGCCCCTTATCCAAATAATTGAAATAAGAGATATGCATAGCATTATAATGAGAGAAATAGAACTGGCAATGTCAATAAATTAATGACATTTTATCTATTCTCTTTAATAGTTCCTATCTCCTGTAGTATTAGTCGTTGAAAGACGTTTGTTGGATTTTATTTAAGCATAACGTACGTGTGAGTTTAAATGTTTCAGATTGTTTGATTAAACTTTAGCTATTTCATACTGTTGTACGTGAGGTGGCACTTTAAAGCCATTTGAACGCATACATCTCAAAGACACCATACGTTACAGTTTTTATCAACTGGGCAGAACTGTAGTGACAGTCCTACCACTTCCGGTTTACATTGACACAATTTTACCGGATCCACATCTATCATTTCCTGAGAGTTTCATCGCAATGAGAACTTAGTCCCAAAAACTATCATATCTTTTCAAAACTAACCGTTAAATTGTGTTTAAAACGGGAGCGTAGGTCAATGCATATTATGCAATCGTCGGCGAAATTCCATTTTGACTGCTACCACGCCTCCGCTTTCAGAAGAGCGCTATTTCAATTACCTCCCCTATACAGTCGCCCCAACTGTGTGATATGAAACACGCTGACAGTAAAACCCGTGTACTTTGTCATGGTTCAGTGAGAACTATATACACAGTAATTACTCTCTTACTCTCTTGTTATCTTGTTTTCACCAAGATTGACGAGTTGATTGAGGGATTATGTAATCGTGTGTAATACCCGGAATTGTGTTTTCGTTGACGATTGTCGTCCGATTGGATCACGATATGTTTAGTATTTCATATAAGGCAATCTCTCACAACAGAGGTAGCTCCGTCATAAATTCCAATTTACCTCTGTTGGGAGAGAATGATATAAGGGGATACGTCATTGATTTGCAGTGTAAACAATGTTGATAGATCTGCTTCTGCTGAGATATTATATGAGGTGATTTGGTGTTAACGCCGCTTTCAAGATTATTTCACTTATATCGCGGCTGCTAGTATTATTGCAGGGAGAAAGCCCGCAACACTATTGTGGCTATGCATTGCGGTGAAACCTGCGAGCATCGGCTGGAACTAGCGAACCATGGGTGGTACTGCGCTGAATTTCAGTGTAGCATTGCACCCAATTCTGACTGCGTGTAGAACTGTTCTCTACTGCAGACTAAGTTGCCGAGCCCCTGGCGGGATTCGAACCACGGACCTGCTGATCCGAAGCCGAACGCGCTAACCACTGCGCTATCCCGCCCCCATATGTTATGAATAACGATGACAAATATAAAAGAAATTAAACTGACAGTATTATCCATACAAAATAAATACCCCCGTGAAATCAAAAGCCATTTGTATTTTTAATTCTGAAAAAGTATGAGTTTTATTTCTGTTACTAAACTGGAGTTTTTTTTAATTACAATCTGCCGACGATTATGCAACACACCACAGTTTTCTTATGATTTGTATTGCAATGTGGCACTAAGTAAAATTCTTTATATATATAATCCCCGGCTGTCGGATGATATAATAAAAAATAAAACAAAGTATAATTTTAAAATGACCTGTTTAACATTGTGATGAAATGAAAGGATAGCGTAATGACAGTTAAAATGGCACAGCGTATGTTGTTTGGGTCATAGACCCTACATGCCTTACCTAATATAAATGGTCTTATTGGATCGAAAAGTAGTGGTTGTTTCTAAATATTAGTGTCATGTTTGGGAGTTCGGTATAGTGAACTTAAACTTGTAAAGAAGAGATTTGTGTTCGAAAACCGGACAGTGGCGCGCACCAATGACTCAAACGTAATTTCGGAAACGTATTTACAGCAAACACAACGACACATACAGGTTGGGAGTGCTTAGAAGGACATTTAATTAAACCGAATTTCGAATTCTTAACCACTTTTAAAAAAATGACAATCTAAATTTTAAAAAGGGTTAAATGAATATATAGTATAGCCTAAATTCAAAGACGTATGTATACCATTTTAGTGAATATCATTAAACCTTAAATATTCCATTTCATTTAGCCTTCATTTATATTTGTGTAATATATTCGACCATATCTTTAACCCAATAAACCCTGTTTTCTCATTTAGCTAGGCCTATATGTCTAAACTGAACAACAGTTTCAATTTCATTAAGGAATTTTGTGAACACTTTCCATGATCAGTTATGTATAGGCTACTTTTCAAATGAGATATACAAATTTAGAAACTTAATGTCATTACAAGGCTTATAAATGATATACAATATCAACTTGCAGCACAGGAGGACGCATGTCACGTGACGCATTGCGCTTGGAATTACGGTACAAGGGAGGTAACTCTGGATGCGGAAGTCGTTTCAGAATAGCCAGATCGGTGCTCAGTGATTTAGATTCTGCAGTAAGCCTTAATTCTCTTTGCAGTGCAGTTCATGTTTACAAACAGAATATACAGCGTGCATATATAGAACGTAATCCGAGACACTAACTTGACACTAATGTCGAGATGGTGTCTAAAAACGAATAATTTCATTTGAGAAATGTGCCCTTTAGACTGTCTTTATTTGTAAAGCTTAATTTTGAGGTTTTAATGTTGTTTTTATTATTTGGTCTTTGGTTCTTGTTATTGTATGTGATTTGAAGAGTTTTCTTGAAAAGGAAACATGTACTAACTGAAATCGGACAGACCTGAAATAACTTATATTAGTTAAATCTTGAAAAAGTAATTTAACCAACTTAAACTTTTTTTAATGTGAGCCAAAATACCATATGTCCATATTTATTTTCAATTCGTTTCCCAAAACTTGCATCCTTATCCCTATAATTATAGATAGTATGATAATTTCATGTTTTCAATGTTAATCGAAAATCAGCAAATATCAAAAAGTCAAAATTCTGCTGCTCATTTTCATATATAATAGTTAAATGAACCACTTCACACTACCAACCCATATTTGTCTTTGTGTCTGCCAAAATTTATGTTTTAGTAAATGGCATGCATCACTGTCTGGTTTTCGATCACAAATCAAACCAGTTTGTCATCACTATAAGCAACTGATGAACATGACGGTGATAATTGTTTTAAACGACCACTTCTTCTCGATGAATTAAGAATATTTAGAATTTTGACATAATGGACTCTTAACAAAATACTCTGGGCCCTAAAGGCTGTTCAAATGATAGAAACTGAGCCACGACAACATAGTGAAAAACTTCAATAATTGTTATTTGTATGAAAATGACAGGGTGGGGGTAAGTTTTATCAGCTGTGGGGGAGGGAGAGACGGTCTAAGCAGTGGATGGTATTTGTGATAGAGGTCTTTTTATAACTGCTTTTTTTTCTTTCTAAATGATGCATTATATACAGGTCTGTGGAGCTGCAGAAGCTATGTCATCTTAGGTTTTCATTACCTAAGTTTTGGCAACGAAAATTTTGGGGGAGGGGGGATGGTTGAGAGTGTCTCGCCCCTTTCGCTAATGGACTGAGTTGAAATACTGTAATTAAGTTTAGTGAACAATTGAAATCACTTTGCTCATCTCAATTTCTTCTTCATTCCAATCCTCTTCAGTAATTCCAGCTTCATTCCAATTTTCTGCGCAACTCTACCTCTTTCCACTCAAAACTTTTTTTCACTCTTTTTCGAATTTCTACTCCACTCTACACATCCACTCAAACTTCTTCTTTCAAACTTCCACTCCAATCTAGTATAACCTCTCAACTCTGCAGAAATATTATGAAAATAGATTCTTTGACATGACATATCGTAGATTCTATAAAAACCTCAATTCATAGCTTAGAAATCATCTTTTTCAGATGACTACTGGTCAGTTAGAATCATTTGAAACAATAACATTGCCGGATCATGCAGAAAAGTCCTTCAAGCACCTGTATGAGTTCTACTGCAGCAGGGCATTATGTGACGTGACGCTGATAGCTCAGGACGGGACTACTTTCAAGGCACACCAGATACTACTTGCTGTCCACTCATCTCTCTTCCACTGGGTCTTCCACGGCTGGCGGGAAACTGATGAGAGAGTTACTGAGTTTAAGACAGGTTAGTGGAATATTATTTTGTGTGGGATATTGTTTTGTTTTATATCTAAAAGACAAATAATGATTTTTCGTGGATTTTTAAGGGTAACGAGGGGAACAGAGACATTTCCAGGTTAAAAAGAAGTTATTACATGTTATTTGATAAATGAATCTTGTAATAAATTTGTAATTCACAAACCATGAGCACGGACATCTCGGAAAAGTAATGTAATGACAGTCCAGTTATTTAAAGTGGTATAAATATTAAGAATTTATACTACTGACTCTGTTTTTAGTGAAGGTCATCCCTTATTACATTCATTTAATGGAATGGAAATTGAAAGAAAAGCTTTTGGTCATAAAACACCCAGTTTATGTGCGAGAAACCTTTTATGATTTATATTCTTAACAAAAACTGTTAAGGCATGTTTTTCTTAGTTTACTGTTGCTTTTGTAACTAAAAAATCAAATTTAAATAATGTATATATATCACTTATATTTCCCTTTCATATTTCTCTATTATATTCAACGTTCACTATCTCAGACATAGAGGCAGAAGTGCTGGAGGCCTTGCTATGCCTGATCTACCAGGGAGAGGTCAGGGTGCCGCTACACGGACCCTGGAGGCACAAGCTCCTGCAGGTGGCAGGCACTCTCCAGTTTACAGGGGTTGTGGAGGTCCTTGCAGAGGCATCGGGGGCCGGGGTCAGTACAGGGGGAGAGGAAACCATGGGTGGAGAGGGGAGAGTCAGTGGTGCAGATGAAACTATGGGGCCTGGTGTCAGTGAAGAGCTTAGATCCGTGAATGAAGAAATAAGGACATGTTCCATGAATGAAGAAGTAAGGACATGCTCTGTGAATGAAGAAGTAATAAGGACATGCTCTGTGAATGAAGAAGTAAGGACATGTTATGTTAGTGGAGAAAAGAAGTCATGTTCTGTGAATGATGGTAAATCTAGGTGTTTAAATGGAGAGGATAGTTCATATAACATACTTAAAGAAGATAATAGAATTGACTCTATAAATGAAGGAAGATCATTTACAGTAATTGAAACGGAGAGGTCTCGTTTGAGGAATGAAGTCGACGTGCCATGTCCGATGAACATAAATGCTAGTCCTCAGTTTTCCAAAAGCGGTGAAAAAACACTTTACCAAAATAAAAAAGTTAGAACCGGTATGGATCTGGAAGTAAGAACAGTAATGAATGAAGAAGTGATACCTTGTATGAATGAAGAAGTAAGATATTCTAATAATGAATGTGAGGGCTGTGTTTATTCAAGTGAAGAAAGATCAGGTTATCCCAGCGAGGAAATAAAATCCAACCAGAATGAAGACAAGCAAGATGATCAGACTGAGTTTTCCAGAGCAGAAGTAGCCAGGAGTTTACAGGATGAGATGATGGAATCACAAGAACAGGGAAGGAATAGCACCCATAAGGACAGCAAATATCTGTTCCATCCACAAGATCAAGTACGAATGTCTTGCTCTGAGCCCTCAAGAGTGCCTCTTGTTCATGATGGCTCCTCTCAAACTGGAGATCTCAACAATTCACAAATAGGTCAGTCCATAAATGTCTCCGATTTTGCTGAGCAAACTGAAGCGAATACAGATTTAGTTAGACTTCCATTCCAAAGGGTCTCTGGTTCTGGTGCTAATCTTGGAGATACTGATGAAGCAGTACCTCAATCTTCATCATCTAACTCTTCTGTCCATCAGCCTGGAACTTTGGCAGAGGCTGATGGTAAGGTGTCCAGCATTTTATCAGACATAAAGGATCTTAAACATGTGAACAATACTCTTCAAATGTCCAAGAAGAGTGTCCCATTAAACAAGGTCAAAGGTAAAAGGTTACGGAAAGGGTTAAAGAAGGAGAAATCCACTCAGGGGTCACTGAAATGTACAGAGTGTGGGTCCATGTTCTCCCTGAGGAAAACTCTCAAGTTCCATCTGATGCAGGTCCATCACTTGACAGCAGAGCAGGTTTTTATATGATTTACTGTGAAATTTAATCCTTATTATTATAATAAATGAATGGTAAACAATCATTCAAACATGAAACATTTTTGGTAGTCCCATGGATTATGCAAAGGGTAAATTGCTAATATTTTGTTCAAGATCATTGAAATCAATCTTCAAAAATCTTTGATAGCTATTTACTTATCTTGACAATCAAATAAGATAATTGATTCCTTGAAGGTCATTGACACGATTTTATTCAATTTCTAGACCCCCAACAAGGCCTATTGTCTTTATATCAGATGACTCATCTATCTCTACAGGTGAACAGCAACCCAGAGCTTCTTATACAGTGCGAAGTACAAGGCTGCCATTTTGCCTGCATTGACTATGTTGAAGTAGAGAGACACGCCAAGTCTTACCATCCAGATGTGAAACACACATGCTTCGAGTGTGACCGTCCACGTACATTCCACCTGGTGGCCATGTTGATGAGACACCAGAGCAAGGTTCATGGCGCCCCCGAGACCCACAGGTGCTCTGAGTGTGGGGAGAGCTTCACCAAGCTGGTCTACCTACAGGAACATGAGAGGAACACCCATGGGGTGCAGCACTCGGTCAAGGTATGTAGTCAGGTTGAATAGAACAAGAATGGTTCACTCATAACATCCTATCGGCATGTCATATTTAACAAATGTTGAACCCCTGGCCCTGAGTAATTAGCGTATAGTTTGTGAAAAATGAAATAACGTTTTGCTAATAATCGGATGTCAATCAGTTTCATCTATATATCACACAGCAGGCAGGATCCAGGTAGTTCTCCTTCGTTCAAACTTACGAAAGTTTTGTTTGACGGTTCCCATACTGTAAGTGTCTTTTAAAATTTCTGATCATGGTTTAGCAAATACAATTGATTAATTTCAAAAGCAAATCTACTTGTTTCAAGATTTTGTCAGGGTTGATATTGCTCACTGTAAATGAATTAAATTGACAGTAAATAAAGAAATCGATGTATTGTTCTAATAGATTGACAAGTCAAATCTTGCTTGAGGATTAGCAAAGTTAAACAAATCAAGGAATCTGAATGGATTATCTTATTTTTACCTAAGGGTCTGAAGACTTGTTGAGAGATTAACAATGAAAGGATTTGTGTTCAATATGTGATGGATTATCTGTGTAACCAAATGTTATGTTTTTGTATCTAACGACTAACGTGTTTACTATTACTACAACATACGAAAATATGTTATTAATTGAACTATTATGTATTTTACAATAATTTCCTAAATCGATATTAGTAATTTCTACCCCGTGATAAATGTATGAAACTTGTATGATAAATTGCTAGACCGAAATATCTGTCGCCGAATGCTCTATTCTCGCAAGCGGGCCGCATACTATCCGCTCGGCAACGTTGTCTGCAGTAGAGAACTGTTCTGCACGCAGTCAGGTTTGGGTGCAATGCTACACTGAGTTTCAGTGCAGTACCACCCATGGTTCGCTAGTTCCAGCAGATGCTCGCAGGTTTCACCGCAATACATAGCCACAATGGTGTTGCGGGCTTTCTTCCTGCAATAATACTAGCAGCCGCAATAATCTTGAAAGCGGTGTTAAACCCCCACTCACTCACTCACTAGTTATGCAGTGCTCTGTTTACTTTGTCTATCCTGCAAGAATTCAGAAAATTGGTTTGCAATAGGATCGTCAGTTTGAGGCCTCATATTTTGTGAGCTGTTATTATCAGAGCTTTTATCTTTTTGTCATACTCTGCTGATTTTATTTCCTTAGTTCATATCTGTTAAAGCTGTTCCGGTGTGAGGTGGAGGGGTGTGAATATGAGACTGTACGCGAGGTCCTTCTTCAGAAGCATCAGCAGGTTGGACATCGCCAACACAAGTGTCCTCACTGCAACACCGTCGTCAAAACCAACAAGTGAGAATCATTTCTATAACTCTTTTCTAGTCTGATTGACTTAAAGAGTGTATTTTATTATATTTCCACCTTCATTTCAGCTCAAAGTCAAAATTTTAATACCCTTTGTAAAATGTTTACATTCTCAGGGATAAATGTTTAAGTATTTTTTAGGATACAAAGCGTCATGTCTACACTGTTACCTACCATTCAGTAATATTCTGAGTCTACTTATCATTAATTCTAAGCAAACCCTGGGGATTCTGTTTATAGAGGATTTTTTCCCCTGAAAGTCATACTACCAAATTCAGCAGAAAATGAGTAATAATTACTCTTCAAATGGAGCAAAAATCAGTCTTTCAAATCAGCAGGATGATTGAGAAGAGATATTTCCTTAAAATATTTTATCGGCTCAAAAAATTTCAGTTATGTTATTGGACTATGTAAGTAATCCTTAATCCTTTAAAAAAACTCTATTTTGACATTTAACAAATTTAATAAGATCTTTTCAAACACTTCATAGCACCCTGCAGACCCACATCCGCACAATGCACCTCAATATCCGTCCCTTCCTCTGTGATGTGTGTGGGGTCGGCTTCTCCAAGGAACCAATCCTGCGTCAGCACGTCAAGACCAAACACTCCGACAGCAAGGAATACACGTGTCAACTCTGTCCGTACGCCACCAACATACAATGGTATCTTGCCAGTGAGTGATTTAATGTCAATTTGTCAATTTGTTTTTTCAAGAGGTTTTGTTAAGAATAAAATTATTTCATAGTAGTAATTATGTTTACACAAACCTTACTAGCTATATACTGTGCAACAATGACAGCAGTTAACTTGATAGAGAGTGGTGTGAAAATTTACTCTATATAAAATTTGACACATTCAGTGATGCAAATGGGATGTTTGATAAAATCATAGAAATAATTGCAATCAAGAGGATGATTCAATCGTATTTCAGATCATGTTTTCCATCGACATGGCATCCGAGCAAACTTTGACCGTCGCAAAGAGCTCAAGTGCCCGGACTGCAGCCTTAAATTCTTAACAAAGAGCTACCTCCAGAAACACATCCGCAATGTGCATGACGACACCTTCAAGTGGACCTGCGATGTTTGCGGCAAGACATACAAGTCCTTCTCGGCCATGAGTACCCACCATAAGGTCCACCTTGACCAGGAGACCAAGTGTCCGTATTGCGAGTACAGCTCAAAGACAGGGGAGCACATGAAGCTCCACATCCGTACTCAGCATACGTTCAAGGGAGTGAAGCCGTACTCATGTCCGTACTGCTCCTACTGCAGCGCCATGGGCGGCAACGTGCGCAAACACGTAATGCAGAAACACCCCGGGGAGGAGGTTCGGTACGACACAAACAAGGAACAGATTCTGCATATGCAGCTTGTTGAAGCACAGATGGAGAGGGGCGGGGGAAACGGGGCTGTTCATCTGAAGTCAAATTCGTAGGTGGACTTATATAAAGAACCATTTTATCGCCTGGAGGGGGAGGTGAGGAACAAACACACCAATTCAAATACATACATTGACTAAGAAAGGCAGTAGAAGATGTGAGTTTTGAGCAGGCTTTTGTATTGAATAGAAATGGATGAAATAGTCAACAAATCAATTAACAAATTCTAAATATTCATTTGTGGTGACTCAGATAGAGGCAGTGAATATTACTGTTTTTTTAAGTAAGATATTTGAGGAGTAATGAATTGCATGAATTGGGTGAAGAAGTTCTGAAAGAAGGAGAAGAAATATTCTGGATCTGAATTTAGTCTAATAAGGAGCCTTAAGCAGATTATTCAAACGTTGCATAACAATTGGATATGAAGTGATTAAACTTACATAGAAGTCTTTTGATTACGTATGTTGAACTTCTCTATCTCCCCAAAAATTTGTTTCATTTGATACATGAATTTATTGAAGAGTACACAGAAACGTACGAGTCATGATTTTACCAAAAAAATTATATTTATTTGTCTTTATTTCAGTTCTCATAATTTAACCTCCTGATGCTGTAGATTTGAAGTCAAATAAATCAAATAAATAAGTCAAACAAAATTAAAGAATGTGTGGTTTTGACCTATGAACAAAGTCATAAAGAGAAGTTGAAGAATTGTCATTCAAGAAATCAATTGACAGATAAAGTTGCACAAACATTGTGATATTGATAAGTGTTTTATCTTAAGTGGTTAACAATTTAAAAAATAATTATTGAACCTTTTGCGCATTGTATTTCTTGTTGAAATCTGTTAAAAGGTTTGTTTCCATTCCGTTCTATTGGTTTTGATGAAGCTATTTCAAGGAAGATGTGTTTTTACAAAAATATTTATATTTATATATATATTTTTATGCAAAGTATATTTGTACATATACTATTAACTATGTACATGTTGCTCTACTTTTCAACAGTTTGGAGCAGTCAGTATACATATTTACTTATCTGATAATAAAATAATTGTATCAATATAATTTATTTGATATTTTGTCATTGCTGACTTTTCTAACAGTTGAGGTTCACTTTAACTCTCTTCATTAACATTGCACTAAGTTGTTTCAGCGACTACCACTCACTTTGTGAAAGAAGATTGGAATCTGATAAATCCTTTTTTATTTCAAGCCTTTAAGGGCAGTTAGAAGTGATACATAGTCTATAAGAAAAGCATGATTTTCTAAAATGACTCTCACAACCAAATTTTAAAAATCTTGCTTGCCTAAATTCAAAATTGTGAAGAATGTGAGAATCCCATCTCCCCAAGCATGGCCTATTCTTTCGCCAGCCCAAATGACTCTCATATGCCCTGCCACATTTCCAGTTCTTTTCTGTACTTGTTGTGAGCGCTGCTGCGACGGATTTAAGAGAAATCATATGAGAATTGTAACTTTTCGCCGAAAAGGGAACTGCACTCAAAACACCACTTTTGACTGGTTGGCAGCAAGGTTAAATAAGCCTGTGAGAGAGACTGTTTGGATTTAAAGCCATGCGGGGAAAATTTGGCAACACTCTTGCTGTATCCCCTATTGAAGAGAATAAAACTGATGTTAATCTAAATACTATTAACAAGAAAACACTTTAAACTGTTCATATGATCATTGTAAATAAAAAGACCAACGAACAAGATTTATTTCCATAAGAAATTTATACATGTGAAGATATTTTCCTTTACTTAAATTATTTACATTTGAAAAGATTTGATATTCAAAAGGCAAAGTATCCACAATTATATAAATTCATAAACTTGAGAGTATAAAATCTTAATTAACACTTTACAATTAACAAACAAAATTTGGCACCTGTGTTTGTAAAACAAATAAGAAAACAAAAAACATGTACACTTTCAGAATGATTTTGTGTGTTGATATCTCTGTCAAGAACATATCCCCTATATGACAACTAATTTTATAGCCTGTATTACCAATGTGGTAGACCTGCAAACAAGCCATTCATGAAGATAAGCATCCTGCTATGTCAGCGTATTTGTAACCAAGGAGCTCTTGCAATACCCTGACATATATCTATGCAAATGTGTTATAGTATACTAAATAAATACCAGCCAATGAAATGACTCGGATCTAGCAATAGCAGCACTACCAAGATGACAGGGGTGTTAACCTTGAGCAATATTCTTCAAACTTGTTGGAACAGAAAAATAGTAAAAAGAAAATACACACTAAACATAGTCATGAATAACCAAGAGTCGGGGATACGAGGTCCTGCTCCATGTACTGCACCATCTGTGTTGCACCATGTCCAAGGCCAATGGTATCTGTGGACCACATAATTCCTACAGTTCTCACTCTGGGTACTTTTGATTAATCAGTGAACTGTTAATGTGTTAACCTCTCTACCACCATCCTTGTTCAAGATGTACTTTAGACCTTCCCAGAATGAAGTTGAGCCTCCACTCTCCTCATATACGCCATCATGTCACTGTCGGTGTTGTACCTCACGTCACACCCAGGGTGCTTGTGGGTCACGTGTTTCCGACAGTTGCCGCTCAGCGTACAGGCAAAAGAACAGTAAGGACAACTGTAGGGCTTGATGTCCTTGAACAGGTGCTGGGTGCGCAGGTGCTTCTTCAGCTTGCTGTTGGTGAGGGGGCTGTAGTCACAGTGAGGGCACTGCAGGCTTGAGTCGGAGTGGATCACCTGTACAGGTAGTACGAGGAATTTACTACAAGGTGACAAGTTTAG
The DNA here is from genome assembly GCA_921293015.1 of Phorcus lineatus. Classification (NCBI taxonomy): domain Eukaryota; kingdom Metazoa; phylum Mollusca; class Gastropoda; order Trochida; family Trochidae; genus Phorcus; species Phorcus lineatus. Next base: position 3,694,609 of record OV121081.1, on the reverse strand, counting down.
AATGTGTCACTTTTCAGAGTACAGATATTCATCATTATATTTTACAAGATCTATCTTGAATTACAATATGCAGGTTTCAAAATAAGTTACTGGGGGTATTTAACCTATCATTGTATTTACAAGATTACACACAACACAAATTCAAATTTCTACTGGATGACTCTAATGGATGACTATCACTCAAAATTTGGCAAGTTCTGTTAAGAAGGATTCTTCAATAAGCTTTCACCACCCAGCACTCACCTGATGATCACGCAGATAATGAGGGTTCTTGAAGCCCTTGCCACAGATCTCGCAGGTGTACTTGTGTGGGTCAGCGTGGATGTGGCGGACATGAGCGTTCATCCTGCTGGCGGAGAGAGCGCGGTAGTCACAGTGAGGGCACATCAACTCCTTCCTCTTGTCTGACTCCACACGCTCTCCGTGCTGCTGGTAGCTGTGGTCTGTGGACATTGGACATTCATCTAGCTTTATGAATGAGTTGGAATTCAACTTTTTCAACAATATATCAGTCATTTAACACTTGGATGAAAATCACGGATGCTAACATCTTCCCAAACATTGCTGAACAAGCACAAGCCCAAAATTATGACTTGATATGATAGGCCTTGTAGCATTACCCAATCTTTTCTTAGCTTTCCGTGCAGGCTGCTGCAATGGAACTCAATAGTCCAATGAGAAATATTAATAGAATTGAAACTTTTTGACAAACTTTTTGCACTCTAAACACAAATTTTGATGGGTTGGCAGCAAGGTTTATATTAGCCAGTGATTGAGACTGCCACAACTTTGCAATGTTTGGGATGCTTATAGGACTAATGTACTAAAAAATCAACCTTACTCATAAACTGAATGCGGTTGTTGCACGCATAATTGCAGTGCTGACAGGAGAAGGCGCGAGTGGAACTGTGGCGGAACGCGATGTGCCGCTGGAGGGTCCACTGATCACAGAAGCCGGAACCACACATCTCACACAGGAAGGGTCGCTTATTCAGGTGCAGGGCGTTTACGTGCATCTGTAGGGCTCTGGGGACAAGAGATGGATATGATGAGATAGTACCATTATTGTTCATGTAATAAAGTAATTTATTTCCCTTATGGTTAATCATAAGTGGTGACACAGTGGTAACCGTATTACGTCGTCTGTGACGTCATTAAACCATTGTTGGTGATGTCACTGTAGCGGGCCGTCGGAAAGGAAGCATGCCACATTCTGTGTATTTTAAATGAAATAGAATCGGTAATAAAAAAATAATTACCCTCGGAAGTGTGTTGTTCGGGTAATACAAAAATTCGTAAAGTCATATGACACACTTCCTCGGCTAATAATCTCTATGAAATCTGAATCATAGTTATGGTTCATCCCATTGAAGTAACCAAGAGCTGATTTTTGATAAATATTTACATGCATCTGCAGGTTTATGGAGAAGAGACAGTTAATGAAGGGATAACGGTCTGATTACAATAAATATTCCCTTCCTCAAGGTTTTGCATAAGTGTGTAGTTTATCACTTATGAATTTCTCAAGCCTACATCACCTTTTAAAGAACTGATGAGGTGAATTTTGATAGTTTTCAAGATATTTCGTCTCTGTCAGTAGCATCAAAATTGCAGTTAGAGTCCATAACATCATTGTGGCTATACATGACATGGAAACCAGCTGTTGTCAAATGAAACCAGCCCTCTCATGACCAATCACAGAAACTAACAAAATGCTTACACTTTAGACTTGAGCTTGAGGTTACAGTACGAGCATTGGATCCTGTTGTCAAGGTGACGGGTCCTCCGGTGAGCGGTGAGGTAGCGGACAGCGGTCGTCTTGTACTCACAACCAGCCTCCTCACAGCTGTGGATCTGAGGGCAAGAATGTAATTTAAGCTGTTATCGTTTGAGTAATTAAGGTCAAATGATTAAACGTAAAGCAGTATATTTAATGAGATTGAAAAGTCTTCATCATTAATAAAGGTCAAATGACACACAAAGTTGCCAAACAAGATTGAAAGATAAATAAAGTAAGGGGGGGTACCATTAAAACACAGGAATGACACTCGTGAAAGGTTCAAAATTTTAATTGTGATGTAAAATTTGGAACCTTTCACGAGTGTGATTCCTGTGTTTTAATGGTACTCCCCCCTTACTGTATTTAACTTTCTTGTACCGTTCTGCATAATTTATTTGATCCACAGCCATGTCATTCTATTAATCCTCATTTCTATAGCATAGGTCAGCGCTGCCCACACCCTAAGATTGATAGATATCATCGAAAAGTTGAAAAGTATTGCAACAAGATTTTGTCAGAGGATATCCAGTGGGGTATCCAGTGGAGGGTATTAAAGAGGTTAACTTGTTAAGGGGTTTATTTTTTAAATATATTTAAAATAACAAGGATAATTCTAATTCCCTTTTAAATAGGTGAACCAACCTAGAATTCATTGAAATCTTGATATGTCGGACATACATAAGAAAGACATATGTGAAACCAATTCCGAAAGGTAACCAGTGGCGGATCCAGTGGAGGGGATTAAAGAGGTTAAGGGGTTAAAATAGATTTTAAATAACAAGGATGATTCTGATCCCCTTTTTAATAGGTGAACCAACCCCTCAGATATTCCTGAATCCATTGAAATCGGACATAAATATGACATATTTGAAACCAATTCCCAAAGATCAAATTAATGTACAAAAACGAAACAACAACATCAATGAAGAAAAAGACATCTCACAATGAGGTGATGTTGGACTCCGTGCTGCAGCTGCTCATGGATCTTCTGATCACTGGACCTCTTGAAGTGCTGACTGCACACACCACATGCAAACCTGCAAATATCAGGAATCTTGTAGGACCCTTATGATAACACTGTGTGATGTTTGAGTTTGTCAGTTATAATTGATGGGGTGTAAATAGGTACGTTACTACCTACATACCAACCTACCTACTTACCTACCTACGTGGACATACCTACACACCTTTAAAAACTACCTACCTACCTATATAAACTACCTACCTACCAATGAAAAACTACTTACCTACCTTCCTACCTACCTACCTATATTAACTACCTACCTACCTACCTACCTACATGCTTACTAACATTTGAGTAGAGCCAATATCCAGCTATGCTGCTCAAAGGTGTACCCCTCAGTCATTGGATATCATGCTTCAATGCCCCTCAAATGAATATTCCAGATTCTGTTGTTTATAGCAGTAAGAATATGGCTTTCAAATTCTACAAACCGAGTAACGTTCTGGTGTATCCGGAGAATGTGCTGATTCAGCAGGTCCAGTCTGACGAAGACTACAGGGCACTGGGAGCAGGGGTGCTTCATCTCGGGGTGGGAGTCTCGCACGTGCCGCTCCACCTTGTGGATGTCGATGTTGGCGAAGGCACAGTCTACCACTTCACACTGGACAAGAAGCGATCTGTGCTGCTCCACCTAAACATATTTTATTGACAAAGGTCAAATTGATTAGGCACAAGTAATATCCCTTACTAGGACAACAAAATTGATTATACTAAATATGAACCACCTGGGCCTCCTTTCACAAAGCCTTAAGGTGATCGTAAGTCGATAAGGTAACCTTAGTGCAATGTCAAAGCATGGTAGTTTAGGTCAACCTTAGTAAAGGTTGCTTTGTGAAAGGAGGCCCTGGTGAGTAAACATAAATCATAACCTTAATGTTCCAGTAAACACTATAAGACTTTCCTATCAGTAACCTGATTCTCTCTCAGGATGTAACAAATTTATCGGATATCTAACGAGCATCCCCTTTCATATCAAGTTTATGTCCTGAGTGAAATAATTTTGCTTTGTCCCGAGCCTTGGCATATAAACATAAGTACAAATTCTTTAGAAACCCCTTTATGAAATTACACAAGACTAATTATTCCAATGAAGGATTAACGTGACCAGAAAATTTAAACTCTAGTAGAGAGTCACATCTCATGTGAAGAGGCTTTCACCTGTGACCTCTCCATGTTATGATAAGCCATCAGGTGTTTCTTGAGGGAGGCGCGGGAGGCCAGCTTCACCCCACACTCCTCACAGCCTACCATGTTCCCGAGGGTCTGGGAACACTTCGGCCCCGGCATCTTGCGTACGCGCCCACACTTCATCTTCACTGGGGAAACACTGGCTGGTCTCTTACTTCTCCTAGTCTTTGAGATTGTGCATGGAACCACTTTTGACTTTATTCTTGAGATTATTTGTAGTAGAGTGGACAGGTGTTGAATTCTGTGAAACAAGGAGTTCAAGATTGGGTGTTTGATTCTGTGTAATGAGGAGTTGAAGATAATGGACGAATATCAATAAAGTAAAGGTGAACATTTTCAATTATGGTAAGGACATCAGGATATGTATCAGAAACACACTTAAGTAGATTTGTTTGGTCAAAACTTATATATTCTCGAGATAAGTTTTTGGTACATGGTAAACAACTTTAACCACTCTTACCTTAGTATTTGAAATCATATTTATTATAAATAACATTTACATAACATTATACAAGATAGAACAGTAAAATTGATGCAATTGCAATAATCATGAAAACAACTTTGATTGACAAATTGACAATGTTCTGTTCAAGTGGCATTCTAGAAAATGAATACATAAAGTTGTTCGTTCATAAAAATAGAGCCATTGACTCTGTAGCTCATCAGACTATGGTTTATTCTATAAATTGTCACAAGGTCACCATATAGATGTCACAGAATCACCAAATCCATTTATTCAATCCTCATGAGCCCAAGAGTCTGTTCACAAGATTTCAGATTTGTAGGACTTTTCTTTTTGAAGAAAGAAATTTGATTGAGGGCGTGGCATTGTAGCCCTTATTAGGGAACACAGGGTCACCAAATCTATAAATTAGAATCCCGGGGAGTTTGTACTAAATTTCAGCTTTCTAGGCCTCTTGCTTCTGGAGAAGAGGAATATATGTTTTTTGGGTGTGGCCCCTGTGGCCCTTATTAGGGGCACAGGGTCACCATATCTATGAATTAGAAACCTCATTATAGTCAAGGAGTCTGATTTCAGATTTCTTGATGGGTCTTGAGGAGTAGATGAAATGATGAAAAGCTTACAAACTGACACCTGATGGACGCTGGACGCCATGCCATGCCATAAACCAATCAGGCCTTTCAGGCTACATGAGCTAAAAATACTGTTGTCTTCCTTTGTGAAAACAACCCAAATAAAGAAGGTTTTTGTCCATGAACTACCTGTAGTGAAGGCTCCAGCTACTGTAGATGTGGAATGTTCTCCGGCACACGCAACATTGAAACAGTTTCCTCTTTGTGTGATTAAAGTTGCTCATTGATGATTTTGAGAAAGCGTACCTCATAAAGGTGATTGTCAGGTAACTTAAACACAACTTTCGGGCTGTTAGTTGGGAGGATATCATTTTCCGACCAACATACGCAAGTTTGTCTCTTGATTTTGAAAGATTATTGCTTCTCTTTGTTGAATATTTTTCCTTCACATTTTTTATATCCTTGTAAGACTTATTAAGTTTAACTTCTAATCCTTGTGTAGTTGGTTTCTTATTTGATACCAGATTTCTTTGTTTACGATCATAACTTTTCCCTTTATCAAATCTTTTTTTAATTTTGGATGTTGAAAATAATCTTGACTTCTTTGACTTTTTTCGACAAACATCTTCAACAACATCAGAACAGTCATAGTCTCTATCACAATCTTCATCGTCAGAGAAGTCAACAAAGTATGCTTTTTTGGTAGATTTTTTCCGCACCCTTTCTGAACGATGAGCACATTGAAATTCTGTGTCATGTTTTGGCACTTGATCAAGATTTTCATCATTTATTTCATTTCTATTTTTTGTAGAAGAAATCCTTTCAAGTCTGTTTATGGAAATTTCATTAGATGGTTCCAACTTTGAAACTGATTTATGTTTTGATAACTTTGAGACCTGTTTCGTCTCCTTCTTCACATTTTTAAGATTAAATTTTGAATTTTCCAACAATCTGACAATAGAATCAAATCTGTATTGTTCTGCACAACCATTCACGCTCCTGACATTGGCTTCTGTGACATGAAGTTTGCCACTGTATAAGAATTCTACAACAAGTCTTACAACGGATGAGGGCATATCTGAAAATGAAGAATAAAACGATTTGTTTCACAAGGTCTTCATTTTGCAACATAAAATTTAAAAAAAGAGTATCACTGAATGATTCATATGTAAATAACAGATACCATATTCCATGCAATAAGCACCCTCTGCCTATAAGACCAGGGGGCCGTTGCACAAAACAACTTAAAACTAAGGTTAACCTTAGTGCCATCATTTAACATTGCACTAAGGCTACCTTAGTGTTTTGTGCAACGGGACCCAGGTCATCACAATTTTGACTCACAAATGATAAGCTCCCCCTTCTCTTAACTTTCCTTGTGTTATAGAGCTGGGCAGGTGCAGTGAACACTAGGGTCTCTATCATTATTCCATTAGTCGGGGAGCTGCATCAAGTAAAGTCTTGCACGTATACAGCTGTCGTGTTGTTCCATATTGGCCAGCTAAAACTTACAATTCTAAACAATTTTTAACATAATTAGGTGGCAGAATTTATTATTTTCATAATCCTTTATACTCTATTGAAAGCCATTTTCTTTCCAATATACTAAGTGCAAAGGGCGATTAAAAGGGTAGATGAGGTAAAAGAATTTTTTTCAAATTACATGATTGTATTTAAAATGCTTGGTTGATTATGTCAAAGATATAAAGTTGAATGCATGTATTAATAAATTATTAATTTTTTTGTCATACTGATGCCGTGTTTGACATTTAAAGATATTTTGAGATAATCTAAGCATCCATGTTGATCATAATTATGACAATTAAGCAATTTTAGTATATTAGTGGACAATTTGTGAAGGATTGTCAAATTATAATTATAACTATAATCTTTTAACAACAATGGCAGAGGTAAAATGATTTCACCTATTTTAAGTACACAAGGTTGTTCCGTTTTCTTTGAACAACCCAGTTCTTGCTGGAAGTATGAGGAATGGAGTGCTAGGATGAGGGAGTGAGTCTGAACCATGACAGAGTCCGCACACGCAAGGGTCACGTCACAGAGGGTTGAGTCCTGCCACCACTGGTACAACTTCTCCCGGGTCATAGGGTACAGCTCCTCACTTGACAAGACCTCCATTTTGTTGCAGAGTCTGGGCATTACAAATATCTGATATTTAATTTGGTTGAAGTGCATACCAAGACTTCCATTTTTTGTTTCTGGGTTTTGGAATAGTTGTTTTGGAAAAATAAAATGTTTAATACTAATGTATATCAGCTAGCTGGCTGACACACGACATCTACATTTGAAAGAATATTTAAAACATAAAGAACAGTAAAAAAAACCAATTTATTCATCTTTTAAAACTTATTTGCAGGACCATAGGATTCCATAAGATAATTATAATTTATACTGGAAAGTTACTGTGTACATACATAAACTATTTTTTTCATCAAAACGATACCTTTCACTTCATTCTATCAAGTTTGTAGAGATTAATGAGTCATTCCAATAAACCTTATATTCAGTCACTGACTACTTTCCGTGACAGTGAAAATAGATGGCCTATATTGCCTCTCAAATGATATTTTACTTACGCTTCTTTCAATAGCATTTAAATTGCTTTATATATCGATTTACTTTCCAAACATGTCAGACGTTATACTCTAAAACCCAAGTTATAAATCAAGATTTATCTTCCGAAAGAATATTCATCCAGTATATATTATTTCTTAAATGTTAAATCAATATAAATGATAGGCTACATGTTTATTTTCAAATTCAACATTATTATCATTTAATAATTCCATTACATTATTGATATGATATTTATATAGAAACCGTATACATTGTACAAGATTGGTTTGTTACATGTTAATACCTGTCTAGTAATCTTTGGGTGGTGGCATCATTTCCAACACTAGAGTGATACGGTCTGTATTTTCTCCGCCATCTTGAGACGAATTGCACAAGGGAGATAACTCATGTACTCATAGGATAATTTTACATGGGATTTTATGCTTTTATCTATTAAAAAAATGTTCTATTTTTTTTAACAGTTCAGCTGTTTATTAACGAATTTTCCTGACTGTATTTAAATACCGGTTAAAACTTTTATAGTTTGAAAAATAAAACTTTGCTATAAGGGCTTGATTATAAAGCAATTCTAATTTGAGATATAATAATGCCTATTTGATAACGTTTACTATCTGCATGTATGTTTTAAATATACTCGTCAGATTCAGTGTTCATTTGCAATTAAACGCCATTCGGCCTTCTTTCCAAAACATTTAAATTGTGGGGATTATGTTAAAGAGATTCACACTTTAGAAAACATAATTGATTTTGTTAAGAGTAATAAAAAGGGCAGATGGAAGTTTTTCCAACTTTTGAGAAAGCATATCCCAAATAAATTTGATATCCAAATCTCAAACGAGTTATTTTATTATTCTTATACATATACTCAATGTTAACAAATTAAGCGTATTCTGGGTTTTAAGTGTTCTATCAATTACTTCTCATGTTCAATCATTTGAAGTCTGACGATGAACAATGGTGATTAATAACTCATATCCTTTTATAGAACAAACAGATTTAAGTTGCGTATATTAAAGATGACCTCGAACACTTCATCTTTTCCTTACTTCTCAATAGATTGTATGTTGTCTTTTGGGATACTGTCTTCGGATTTCGGCATCCAATTCAGACTGCCGACATACAGAAAATTTTGTGGGAATCAAAGTTTCTGAATAACCTTTTGTAACAGTAACAGGAATAAGTTCGTCTAGCAGTTTTGCTCTTGTTATATATGATGTTTCAAGATGATAATTTTTGGATAGATTTTACAATGCAATTCAGATACTTGAAAGATGGATGGAGAACACTTTATGTGGAATGTTAGCGTTCTTCCCTTTTCTGGCTTCTTTCAAAACATATTCTATTTTAGTAATTGGGTGATTGAGTTTTGGGACATTTTATCAAGAGCTGATTTTATAAATGCGTCGTTTCGTTGAAGATTTCAATTAGAAAGTAAAATGTTAGAAAAATGTATATAAAGAAATACTTAAAACATGCACCTTACCGACACTGTTTGTACTCCTAGACACCCTGTTCCTTTGTTGCCAAGTAAGCTAATGATTGGTTTTTCTAAGCATGGAAATATGAGTGTGAATGAGTTAAAACTTTAATCATCTTAAAGTTGTCTTATTTTTTGACAAATCATTTGAAGTTTTCCCTTCTTCAGAACCGTCACCCGTAGGATGGAGTTCGTATCCAGGAAAAGTAAATATTTTGAAATTTTGAATATTCTTCGAAACACGGTTGATAATAATAAGATTGAATGTCGTGATACCTTCAAATGTAGAACGTTATCTACATCGAAACGACAGATTCATCGTAACAAAAAGGTTTAATTTTCAGAAGAACTTGTTCTCATATGTTCTGATTCAAGTCCTTTGGAGTATTGCGAAAGTGGTATGAAGTGGAGAATTGACAATTATGAAAACTGGTTTAATTGTTGATATCATCTTTAGGAAAAAATGTACTTGTGAATTCTTTTTGACTCTCAACTACAAGTGTGGACGATGATTCTCTTTGAAAAAGAACTGATTTGCTCTTCTTACACGATAGATCACCGTCATTCACAAGGTACGAGTGATTTGATAGCCTCTGTGGAATAAAATAACGAAGCCCATGCAAGGATCCTTTTTATCTTTACTATGAAATCATTATCAAGACTATGTAAACATTGTGACAGCGTCTCATTTCGAAGTTAACTTGGTGGATTAGGAACGTAACGTCTAGATATCCACTCACTGATAATGGTCGAAATGACTTAAACTATGCTGAACAGATTCTTTCTGATTGCACTCTCTGTTACATGGTGTGGTCATATTGCAGTTGATGAAGGACTTCTAGGCTAAAATCTAGTATATGAAATATTTTAATATTTTACTGTTCCTTCATCTATATAGGCCTATTCTTTTCTTCGGGCTCCTTATTTCATATGTGTATTCGGTCAATCTAGACTTGCTTAATGTGGACCTAGACTGCATTAAAGGCTTTTATTTAATACAAAGCCATGAAGCAGGACTAAAGGACTTCGTTCATAGTGTGTTAGGAAAATATCGGATTCTTCTACGAACAGGTTTTTCCCCCGTTTACCGACAGCGCATCCATATTTGTAATACTGACGAAGACAACATATATATGCTTATTATTTGTATAGCAAGAGAAGGGTTACAACAGCTTTGATTTCATTTGGATATCAGACTCACAATATACAGGCGAATGATTTACGGTTGACTCTGTTGGTAAGACACCCAAGAGGACTCCCAACCAAATGATCAAATAACCGTTCGTAAACATTCACTCTCTCAACATCCTCCCATGAACCACCCACCTAGAGTTGAAATCTTGTGTGCAGGTACCCTGGCCAGTTGGGTTTATAAAATGTAAAATTTGTAATTCTGTGGCCACATTGGCCACGACCTACAAAACAAAGGGAAGAAACCTGAAATGTTGTGTATAGACTCTTTCGGCTCTAAATCGTTGGTTTGGTGACTCTTTTGCCCCTAATAAAGGTCTTGTCCACAGATTCCTTCGGCAATGGGGCTATGGAGCAATAAGGGCTATGTGGGGCCTGCACCAAATACATGTTTACCCCTTCTTCTCAAGAATCACAAGGCCTGGAAAGCTAAAATATTGTTTCCAGACTCCTTGCCTAATGAGCAATATTATTTATAGATTTGATGACCCTGTGGCTGCTAATAGGGGCTAAATCATCATCATCTCCAGAATCAAAAGCCTAGAAAGCTAAACTTGCCTAAAGAGGAATATAATCCACATAGGTCACTCTCTTAAACACATTACTGTCTTGCCTTTTCCAAATGCAGATGGCCTAAACATTAGTTCACATGTACAAATTCTTTGGCAAAATAAGAATTCATTATTCTTATCATTGTTGACCTCATAACCCTACAAAGAGTGTAATATATTGAATTCACTTGATGAGTTACAGAGTCAATGGCTCTACTTTTGTTATAGTGTTTCGGTACTGTTAGTTGTAAGCATGAAAAAAATCTCTAATGTGTTAAATATGTCATGAGCAAAGTCAATGATGTTGCAAAGACACTAATAGCATGGTTACTTTCTTTATTGATTGATACATTATATGTAACTGACAAGAACTTTGTTGGCCGCTGGACCAGAAAGAAGATCCAGAATGAAGCATGATGGTAGGAGCTGTTGCTGAGGTATATGTGGCAACCTCAGAGACAGTTATCAGAGTGAAATGATATGCAATTTGGTAATCAAGTAATAGTAGTTTTAACAGTAAAGATCAAGCAGTATATATTTCATATTTTTAACAGAAAAATATACATGGGATAAATTTTGATATCAGTGATGTGCACATGATCACAGCTATGTCTAACATTTACGTTCCATCAAATCTACATCCAACAAATTGTACAATGATTTGTATAACTTTCCATATATTTGTTGAAAGACATGTTGCACCTTGATGAAGACAGATCTTGAGTACGGAGATGGGTAGAAATAAGTGGGATGATGACCAGACAAGCTACAAGAAAATATGTTTCCAACTCATTGTTCATTTAAATATATTCAGATTTTAAAAGGTATGTGAAATCTGTGTTTAACAGGATCCAGGAAAATTAAAGTTGACTTTATCAAAGGGAATTAACCAAATGACATAATGATATATGAACATTTAACATATAATAAAAGGACATCACAAAATGTAAAATTACTCAACAATTAAAAGTTAAGTAACATTATGTAAAAAGAAGAAAAAGCTATAAGAAATTTGAAAGATGTAAACTGAGGGAAACATGGATAACCCTCTCTGTTCTTTTCTTTCAGAGATGAATTTTGGAAAAACCGGGTCCACCTAATTAATGCTGTAACTGATTTTGACACAAGCTTTGGTATTACTCCCTTTAGTGACTTGATACCTCCTGATCCAACCTCTAAAAGCAATTAAAATGTTCATAATCTCATTGAAATAAAATCATTGATTCGTTCCCTTGTTTTATATTGGGTGTCTAGGAATCTAAACATGACTCCATCAGATCACAGATGAGTGCCAAGTGACAACCAAAAATAAGACTAGGGAGCAAATCAATGATTTGATTTTAATCAGATTGAAATGTTCATAAATTTGTACCAGATGCCTTGTTGCAGTTAATGGGTTAAATTAACCACAATGATTATGTCAAATCTCTCAATCTCTTTTTAAAAAAGTAAAAAACGCCATCGCTTTAACTTGTTACATTTCTGATCGTAGTACTGCTCCACAACAGTCATTTCGAGTGATTGGCTGGAGTGAAAGGTCACCTGACACGACCCCTATGGAGAAGTACCCAGATCAGTAACACAGCAAGTGGAAGATTCAACCTGCTTTTAATGAGATGGCAACTTTTTACTCTTTGTTTACTGGTTCCGGAACTGCTGGAGCTTGGAGCTGACGCATGATGTGCAACTGAGCAATCAACTCTTCGTTCTTCCTATACTTGACTTCCTTTCCCTTGTGCTTCCCCATTATATGTTTCCTCATGTTGCCCGAGGTCGCACAGTTGAACTCGCAATACTCACACTCGTAGGGTCTGATATGGGACATTGTGTGCTGCTGTTCTGTGTGGTACTTTATGGTGACAGGACTCTTGCTGGTGTATTGACAGTAGCTGCAGCGGTACACTGTTTCTGTATGGTGCCATCGTTTATGATCCTTCAGACGTTGCTTGGTATAGAAGGTGTCTCCACAGGTTTCACAAGCACAGATTGGTGTTCTCGTGTGTGTGACCAGGTGAGTTCTCATTTTAGACCTTTGCAAGGACACATATGGGCAGTGGGGGCATTTATGTTCCTTTTTGTCCTTCTCTATCTTAATCCGATGGATTCGAAAACAATGACCTGAAAAACAATAATAACCTTTTCAGTGAATGGTTTACCATTTAGTGGACTAAAACAACTGACAATCTAATCTAGTTAAAACTAGTTGTGATATATAACGTCTCAAGGTCTATTAGCACATTAGTACTGTGTGATGCAAGCGCCAGTCAGCCAATGATGAGACAGCTGCCCAAGAACTTTAAATCATTGGAAATGGCATCAAGGTGATGGTTTCTCTATGATCTTGCAATTGTAACCGATGTTGTGCTGTGCATTGTGTTTGAAAATATGATGGCAAAATAAGCTTGATGAAAATATTGCAAACTGAATATTTGTGTGTTGTGTATATATTCATTTGTGCACAAGGATATAAACAGTCAGAGTGTCACTAAAAGGTTTTCAAAGATAAATTAAGACAAATATAAGGATAACAACCGTATGTGACAGTATGATTTATTTATACAAATCCTTGGTTTGAAGTGACTTCCTGCTCATGATTTATCGTTCGTCAAAAGATAGAGGAGATCTCCTCAATCAATACTTCCCTTGAAGTAATCACATTTGTTTATCAATACAGTCAATCTTAATTTGATTGTTGACACTCAGTATCTTCATTAATCCCATAGTCCAGTTTGCACCAAGCCAGATTACCTCCCTCCAGATCTCACGCTGAGCAACAAACTGAACCCATTGAATATGGTAAACAGGATTTGCGTCCATACTTTGACTACATATAGGTATCAATGTCATGCATCTTAAGTGATCACCATTTCATTTTAAAAAGATTGCTTTAGTTCAAGGAATAACAATATGTCATTTTTCTCTCCAAAAAGAGTTAACTCCAGTCATTAATGCAACAATAACCTCTGTTCTAATGTTCTCAGGTTAAACAGGGAGAAGCCTGATTAGGTGCAATCAAAGTAAATTGTGCAATCAATGTAATCATTTACAAAGCTTTGGTCAGTTTTGTATGCATCAGGTAAATTTGAAAATATTCGCCTCCAGAATTGTCTTGAAAGAACACATTTACATTATAAAAATTATATATCATATAATATCACTGACATTTGGCTCAATGACAGCCAGCAAGCTTTCATTTGCTGAATTTGGCAACTATTTTGTATAGAAATGTTGTTTTTTCTGCTGCTCTGGGAATATCAAGCCCCAATAACTCTTCAATTTAGAACAGAGGAAAGTTAAGGATTTACTGACTGGATCTTGCTCTTTTGAAAGAGAATGAAAATTCATTGTATTGTTAACATGCTCAAAAAATAAAAGTTCAGGTGTATGGACACTTATCTAGTTCATTTAAGTACATATATATTTGAACTATCTGTCACGACAAAATTTCATGAATATGCGAACCAGACACAACCAGTATAACAATAACTTTTAACTGAAATATAAACAATGAACAGACATTTCAACAAAGTAAAAGGATATCAGGATGATAAACCCAACAGACCATTGACGAACTTTGATCCCTATTCCTTGGGCCATTCAAGGCATAGACCACTGCCAGCGGCGATTTCATTGGTCAATTATCAGGCATGATTTGCACTTATCAATGCCATTTTCTTAAAAGACAATATCCTCAAAAGGGAGGGTACATTACCTGCATTTATTTTATTGAGAATATTTGTTTCAGAAGCAATAGAGTTTGATGAAAATGTTTAAATCATATGTTTGCAACATCTGTGTCTGATGATATAATTTACTACACATGTCAACTTTTCTTCTATAAAAACAAAACAAACTTTTATGAAAATTAGTTTTTTATTCATTATCATACGAAGACATGATAAAATATACATGGTCACAAATACAGGACATCTTCCACTTACAGATAAACAAAGGAAACAAATACATCAAACAGAATATATAAGTCGTCAATAAGTCAAGAAATCATTTAAACCAATTACTTCATACATGTATTTATGAATTGGTGTTATGATAAAACATTTCCCATCGTATTTAAGTTCATGCATATTTATAACACAGACTTCAATCAAACATGAGCATAAATACAAACATCTGAGATTAATAAGTCCATTATCCTTTATCCAATAAACCAGGTTCCCTTTTATACTTGCTGCAGTTACCAATAGTAGACAGAGCTTAATTAAGCATTGCCATTAAATAGCTGACTCTTCTTTGTATCGTGCCCAAATCATACTGCATCTCAACTGCTTCTCTACTGCAGTCAAAGGAGAGATCGGGCTCACAAGAAAACTGTGAATATCATAATTTGATATTCATGAATTTGTACAAGAATTTTGATTAAATGAAATCTATACTAGTGACCTAAGGAATCATACAAATTCAATTGCAATTAATATTACAAAATTAACATACCGGTACTGCAAGAACACAGAAATGATAAAATCAGAATAAGCAAGAAATATGACTGTCCATCCACATGACCTAAAAGATAATTACTACAATGACAATCTAGAAAGATTACATTTTGGTTTGTATCATCAAATCATCTTTGAGGTTATTCAAACTTTATCTTTTCCAACATAGGTAACTCCAGTAATAATAATTTTGTTGTACATTACATTCATATTATTAGATAGATAGGTAAAATCCTATTCAAAAAGGTAAAAACAGAATTTACCTGTACTTCTTTACAATGTCAGTAAAGGCATAGGAACAGTTTGGACCATGTAGACTTCATTAATAGAGAAAGGGTTAAAATAATGACATATATCATATTAATTACACTTTCTCCTAGGTTGATAAAAACTGTCAAAAAATAATAATTTTCAATCACTAATAGCCTGGCTATTTTAGACTATTATTTGATTTTGTATTTCAAAATGAAAAATATCCTTTCAGATTGCACCATTTGGACCATACTGTGAATAGACAAGATATTCTTATAATACATGCTTACTTCTTAAACCCACAGAATCCGTACTCTATGTATCTTGTGAAAAAATATGTTATAATCTGTTCCTTTCAACATAATCTAAAATATGTTATCTATATAAGTCTGATGAAGGCAACCTGACTTACAAAGACTTTACAAAAAGTTCTACTCTTCATGCGGATAACTCAATGTGTTGAGGATGAATTAATTCTCCTCTGAATCATAAAGATAATATGCAATATCTATATACCAGTACCCATTTTAGTAATCTCTACAATTTTACTGTTTAAAATATGACCATATACATAGTGTATATTCATAATAATGAAGATTTTAACCAAAGATCCAGCTTTTATTATACACTTAAACTTTTCCCTCAAGGCAAAACTAATGCCAGTTTAAGAGTGCCTACTGCACCAGAATTAGATAATTGTATCAGAAATGTCCTTATTTGCTCCTCACTAGCACTGCTGAACTCCATCCTCCAACCTTGGCCATATCGAGCAGGTCTTCCATTAGCTTGTGATGAAAGACGGTGTAAGTTATGACTTGCGATGGAAGTTGATACACTCCACTACTTATTGCCCTTCTTGGACTTCTCCTTGATTTTGATTGGTTCTGGCTGTAAGGGAGCCTGCTTTTTCCGCATTTCCACCAACTGAGCAATCAACTCTTCGTTCTTCCTATACTTGACTTCCTTTCCCTTGTGCTTCCCCATTATATGTTTCCTCATGTTGCCCGAGGTCGCACAGTTGAACTCGCAATACTCACACTCGTAGGGTCTGATATGGGTCATTGTGTGCTGCTGCTCTGTGTGGTATGTGATGGCGAAAGTACTCTTGCTGGTGTATTGACAGTAGCTGCAGCGGTACATGGTGTCAGGATGGCGCCATTTTTTATGTGATCTGAGTGCCCCCTTGGTATAGAAGGTGTCTCCACAGATTTCACAAGAACATATTGGCTCCTTAGTGTGTATAGCCATGTGCATTCTCAAGTGAGACTTTATGACTCCTCGGTAGGGGCAGTGTGGGCAGGGGAAATCCTTCTTGTCTTTCTCCACCTTAACATCATGGATTCGTAAACAATGAGCTGAAATACAATAAGTAAACAGCAATCAGAGAGACCCCATGCCCATGAAAGTCACACAAGTTCTGAATGAAATATGTCAGGTAGAAATGTATTTCACATTAAGCATTGCATGAATAGACATTTTCAATATCAACACAATTACATCTTGGGTCACCCGGACCTTATGAACTCAAACTCTTCATATATATCTTCACATATACATATCAATCTAGGTACTTTTCATAAGGACAATTTGTACTCAACTAAACTTTCCTTTAATTTTGTAACAACACAAAAAACCTTTGGAAGGCCCTGACATTATCAAATAGTGTTTAATACATTTAGAATACTACTGCTTCACTCAAAAGTTTTTGAAAGGACATCTAGCGACAAATATTGAATCAACAAAATCATATTTCTTAGAAATCAATTCAAAAGACTTGCAGTTGTAATTGTTAACCTTCACAAACCTGTAATCAGAGTTTGATGTCAACCTGCCAATTATGATACAACTATAGATATATCAATTTTGGTAACTTTGTAACCAAGGGAACATGTGTGAGCAATCAAGTTTTATAGAGAACATTCATCTCATCAACTTTTCGGAGGAGCAATTTTCATAAACTTTATAAGTTCAACAAGGCATTGCCTTCACTGAGCAAATTTCATTGATCGCCATCCACTGGTAAACCCTTTTTGTACTCTTTCATAAAGCGCACCATTTCCTCGTCCTTTTCATGACGTACTTCCATCCCTGGGTGTCTCTTTGTGACATGTATACGCGTGTTTCCAGCACTGGCACAATTATACGGACAGTAAGGACATCTGAAAGGTCTGAAGCCTTTGAATATGTGCCGTATGTTTATATGCTGCTGTAGACTCTTTTGTGTTTTGGTTTGATGCGAGCACATGGTACATGAATACTTAGCATCAGAGTGCAACCACTGTTTGTGGGTGCGGAGGGTCCCAACTTCCGTAAATGTCTTCCCACATTCCTCACAAGCAAAGTTTTTTTCCAGCGAGTGTATTCTAGCGTGTAGTCGTAATTTGCTCTTCAGTATTGTTTTGAATTGGCAGTGCTCACACTGAAACTCTCTCCTGGAGGCAGATTTAATGCCATGGATTGAATAAATGTGCACTGAAATGGAAGGAGATATCTTTGTTTGTTGTAGCTCAACTTTACAATGTACAGAGGAGCTGACATTGTGTCCATTATATAGCAGGTAAAGGGTTAAGTAGACTTAAGCCAAGAACCAGCATGGGCCTGTATTTTTTAAGGGTTCTTAGTGCTAAGATAGTCATGAGTAGGCCTACAATACATTAACATTGGCCTACGACGAAGCGTTTAGAGTTTCGTAAAATCTAGATCCAGGTTACTTGATTTCAAGTTACCCTCATATGGTAAACTAGAGCAATAATTTTCTTATAATCTAACATGAGGGCTTCCCAATGTTATAACTATGCAGTAAAGGAACCCTTTATTTTAGAAGATTGTAAATCTCTATTATTACCTTGGCTTAAGTTTACCTGTTGCCTAAGATGGTTAATTTTTTCATCAATATCGGCTAAGGGTACACTTTGTTTAAGATGGTAAATCTGTTACAAATTTTGGCTTAGGGTATTTTCGTCTTAAAAGGTATAAGGTACCTTGTGCATTGGTTATTCAAGAGGAAAAACATTTTGATTCTTCCAACCCAGAGATAACTCAAACAATTTCTTCCCAAATGACCTCTGTAACTAGTGGACTAGTTTCTAGGCAGGATATACCCATACTGTTTGATTGCAATCTAATTTAAATATCCAACAGCACCATTGTGTGAAACTGAGTATCTGAGCAATACAAAAGTGAATTCCAGTTCCCTAACCTATGTGATAATCTTCTTGCTAGACAGAAGCTTAGTCAGAGATGTAACGCAGTATTTGATTGGATAAACCATATTAGTGTTGTAAATGTTAATACTAATTTTTTATTTTGAAAGAACGATTAAATATGACCACTTGTAACAGCTAGAGGTAATGTTGGAAGATATGAGTTGAGGAGTCTCTATAGGGAGAATGGGAACAGCCATACAAGTACTACCTACCAGTGAACTGCATCTTGACGCTCGTCTGATACGGACAGTGTTCACACTTATACTTCTTCTCTTCTGAGTGTTTACTCTCTATGTGAACTTTCAACGCGAAGGGGTCCCCGTAGGAATTGCCACAATTCTGACAGAGGAAGGGCCTGATGTTCAGGTGTATTCTGTTGATGTGATTCTCTAGTGTTCTGGAAAGAGGCAAATAGATTTAAATTCAGTTTAGGTGATAGAGAGATGAAATGGCTCCAAAAGGTATGCTTGATATCACCTGACTCAAAATTATGAAATATTGCTTCTTATTGTAACCTTCTCTCAGTTTTGTCTAAAATAATACTTTATATTCTAATGCTTGATTTACATGGGTTCCTAGTCCACCTTATAGGGAGTCAGTGCTAATGACATGTTTCAAATTGAAACCACAAAACTAAAATACAGAATTTAGCCTAACCTTTTAAAAGACACATCAAGAGCTAGTATGTATAGCAACAGTGATATGCTCAAAACAAAACATTGAAATAGACAGACTAATGGACATATTCGGGTATAATTATTATCAATAATTAAAACTACTTCTCTTAAACTACTGAATAACTGGAAAGTATCAGAATCAATGATAGGATAAAGAGCTTAGATAATTACTTACTTTTTACCCTTGAGTTTCTTATCGCAGTGAGGGCAGGGCAGTCTACTATCTCTGTGAACGTTTGCATGTACTTTCAGACTATCCTTCATGTAAGTGCTGAACTCGCACCCTTCAACGGGACACTCAAATTTCTGTGAAAACAAAACACCATTGGAACTACATGCCATCTAAACAATGAGCAAATCTAACATTGTCATACGAAAAAAGTGAAATGATGACATATGTTGATTCATGCTTGGCACTCAGCAGTACACAGGTTAATACATTCTTTAGACTAGCACTGCGCTGTGGCTGCCGTCCGGTGCCAGCTGCCAAGAGCACAAAACAGATTTTTAAAAATGCATTGTTACTTGGACCATGATTATTATTAAATAATTATTATCATTCGGGATCACACTATCTCAATAACATTAATTCCTTTTTGTAATGAATTCATTGCTGGAATTGAACATACACCCTAAGAGTCATGTGCCAATAGTGAACACTTACTGTTCTCCTGACTATTCACAACCCACCCAATCAGGAATAGCAATAGATTGACACTCATAATTTTAATGTTCACAACCCATCCAGGCAGAAATAGCAATAGAATGATACTCATAATTTTCATGTTCACAACCCACCCAATCAGGAATAGCAATAGAATGATACTCATAATTTTCATGTTCACAACCCACCCAATCGGAATAGCAATAGAATGATACACATAATTTTCATGTTCACAACCCACCCAATCGGGAATAGCAATAGAATGATACTCATAATTTTCATGTTCACAACCCACCCAATCAGGAATAGCAATAGAATCTCACTTAGCTCCTACCTTACCCCGATTGTCTTCCCTGTATTTCCCTTGCAAATGCTTCTGATTGATTACTCACTGTTACTTAAAGCAAAACGACATCTTTCAAGTTCTCCCTTGACCATGTAAGGGAAAACTGGTTAAGGCAATTGCGAGATTGTAGAAATGTCGCAGATTGATAAGCTATAATCAAGCATATAAATGCCCTTCAAAGACTTGTGGTCTATTGACCTACCTGAAGATCTTTGACTATTCCATGTTTATTGGCCTCGTGTAGCTTCTTCTCCCGGAGACCGGTGAGTTTCTTGTCGCACACAGAACACTGATAGGGCAGCTTGTCTCGGTTGATATGATACAAAAGCATATGTCTGTTGAGGGCCGTTGTCAGGTAGAACGTGAAGTTACACACAGGGCACTTATGTTCAATTTCAGGGTGAGTACTCTTCACGTGATTAACTAGCTCTCTAATCTTAAAGGTAGAAAAGTCACATCCAGGCGCTTCACAGTTATTCAAGTTGGATTCGTGCTGACCTGCCTGGAAATTAAAACATGATTTGATTAAAACAAAATATATTCTTCATATTTCATTATCTTAAATATTATAATACTTATAATGCAGATTTCAAAACGCATATGCGGCCTTTCCAACGACACCCTCCTGCTTGCCATTTAGAGATCTTGCCTCCCAACTCCAGAAATGTTTCTCTTCTCCTTCTCACTCCTCCCCCTCATCTCACCTAATGATGAGATCTTGCCTACGCCCTATGCCCGCTCCAACTTGTGAAGTGTCCCTATGCCTATGTCTATTTTATAGACATTTTCAACTGCAAGTCTCCATTGCTGTTGATTTGAATCTTAATGCAGATATTGTTAAAGATCAAAATATGTTCAATCACAAGAAAAAACATAAACTTACTTAGTCCACAAAACATACATTAAAGAAACAACGACTCTAGTCCTTAAATGACCAATCAGAGGAAATGTGATTCCCACAAAATAAAGAAAGTCTGACAACCCACCTCGGTAGCCGACATCTTGTGTACAGACTGGAGGTGCTGACGCAGGGTTTGACGATCCTTAAGAAGTCTCTCACATATTAAACACTTATACCTGGAAGGGAAGTACACTTCTGGACTTGCTGCAGACTTTTTCCCTGTCTTGAGTTGCTTTGGTTTTAAGCTTATTTTCACTGAATGTTTCTTCTTCAATTTACGAGTTTGAGGAGGAAGATTATATTTTTCAAATTTTTGCTCCCTTAATTTTTTGTGCTTCTTTCCTATCTTCTTCTGAACGTGCATCTTGTGGATATGTCCTCTGCAAACACTCTTGTGTTTATATGACTTATTACAAAGTGTGCATTTGAATTTTGTTATGCTTCCTGTAGACTGTTCATCACCTTGAATTTTGGACTGGGTTGCCATTTTCAAAATAGCATTGTCTCCACACAGAAACATTAACTTCTGGTTCAAAATCTTCGCAGCAATAATCTTTAACTTATGTCTTTTTGATTGCTTCTTAGCTATGTGCAGCTTTTTAAAATTTTCTACTTTAAAGTATTTTCTCTTTTTATTGCTGATCTTGTTTGTTTTATCATTTACATTTTTAGATGTGTGTTTAGGAGTTTTTATAATGAAAGGCCCATACAAATCCTCATCAGGATTATAATCATCATCACCATTATCATTATCATCATCAATTTCCTGCAATTCAAAATCATCTTCAACATCATCGGAAATTTCAGACTCATTCCTCTTTTCAGAAGCCACACGATTGTTCTTGCCAGAAGCAGAGACATTGCTTGTACTGCTACTGCTACTTTTTCCTGGAGATTCCGTATCTTGGGGATTGAATATGGTTTCTTCCACCGCAAATTGCTCACCATAAGGAGAGGGAGAGTCCATACTTTCAGCGATCTCCAACTGTTTCTGCACACTCGCTTTACTCTCAGTTTCTTCAAGCTCATAGGAATCCTTTGTTGAATTGTCCTCCTCAAGACTGCCCATTTGTAAAGGGGTCAAAGCTACTGAGGGTAATAAGTTCAAATGTTCAAACCAAGTCTCGTTTGCGGCCTCCACTTTTACCTGATGAACAGGCTCCATCTCTGATTCATACTCATCTTCACAAACATCCAATTCGATTTCAAAATCAGACTTGGGACTCTGATTTGATTCAATAAATGAATCTTTAGAGCTCATTTTGGCTCTTTTGGCACCCTTACCAGTAACCTGTCTCCTCCTGACAGTTGATTTCCTCTTGGGCTGTCTCTTTGAGGTACTCTGAGGACGTCCATCTGAGAAAACTTCGGTTGACTCTTTGTGTCTTTGATCAGGAACATTAGACCTTCGTTTTGGTTGTCTCCTTGCAACTCCCGTACCAGATTCTTTTGAAATTGATTGACTTTCACCATCATCTTTCTCTACGGGAACTGCTGACTTCCTCTTTGGCCGCCCTTTAGCTTGAGCTTGTTCTGCAGGTTGTACATGAGATTTTTTTTTTGCATTTGTGGATTTCCCTTTCAAGGGTTGCTCCTTGGCACCGAGTGTTTTCAGACTGTCTGGATTTTCATCTTTATCTGCCCTTTCTTCCAGTAGACTCAAAACATCCTGCAATTGTAGTACCTTGGCTGCTTTCTGTAGTTCAGTTTGTAGATTAGGCTCAATCTCTATGCATCCTTTGTATATATAGTCCACCAATGATGACAAAATATTGGCCTTTATATCTGAAACATAAATGATTATTTTTGCATGTTGTTTTAAAAAGATTAACCACTATCTGATACTCTATGCAAAGACAATTTACCATAGTTAACTCATAATATCTGTTATTTAGTTAAATTGTTTAAAAGGATGTGCATTAAAAGGTAAATATTAGATCACTATGAATAACACATATTTTTCGTTTTTTGAAAACATTTTTATGACTCTTTAAATGTAAATATATGACCAATTTCGATATATTACATATATTAGTTACATATTATAAAGGATACTGGGTGTTTTGAATAATTGACACAAAACCAATCTAAATTACCTAAATCGACAACTTCCAAAGCCTGGTTCCCATTTTGATTTTTCCGTGAAGCAAACGGCTTGAAAAAGTCAGAGTATATTGCCAAAACAAGTCGGTGTGTTCTATAGGTTACTCCATCTGAACTGCGAAGAAGGATGTCGGAAAATGTTTTCTTTCTATACAGCTCCTTGATCCTATTCCTCAGTTTCAGTGGATGTGCTTCATCGATCAGTTTGACTGGCATTTTGTCAGGAAATTTATTCATTCATTCCTGGAAAAAATAATACAATATTCAAATCGATGCATCTAAAACATGAGAAGAAAATTTTTGTCTTAGTTAACAGATATATCAATTTGCAGCCATTTTGAACATTCTCCTAATAAATTCCAGTATTACAGTAAATCCCTTTCATCTTATGATTTAAAAAACTCATATATTTTTCCTTTTTCAATATTTCACCTTTGTTGTAATGTAAATTTCATTATCAAATTGTCTTGTGTGTATAAAAATGATTGAACCTTTCTTCAACTTGCCCATTCACAGTTATTATTGGTTATTGTAGTCATTTTTAATCCTCCGCAAACTCTTTTCAAATATGACAGTGACAGTTTGTGTGTAAGTAGTTTTCTACTTTAAGTTATAAAATGATTTGGTGACATTTTATTCATATCAAAACAATAATTATAATTATACCACTTTTTAAAGAATAACATTTATTTTTAATTGTAAAAGTAATGGCCTGCGCAACAACAAAATGTCATTGAATACCTGATCTAAACATTTAAGTCCCTAAGTCCCTACCGAATGTCTGCAAAAGGACAATGTGCTATTAACTACAGTGCTGGCCACTAGAAACTAGGGCAGTTGATGCACCAAATTACAACTAACATCATCTTCTAAAATAGTTTCATAGTAAATCGACATTCAATGAAATGATTGCAAATAAGTAACTCTGTACAAACACAACAACCTGTGAGACAATCGTAGATTTCTGGTATTAATACGACTTCTGAGAAAGGTTGAAATACAGTCAAGACGAAAAGTACTGTGACGTCACTTCAATTGTCTGAAATAATCGTTTTTCAACAATTCGTCAGTATTTTAGAATAATAACAACTTAATTTTGTGAGTGCAAAAGCTGTAAATTCTAAAATTATCAAACCAAAATTATAAAAATTAACATCAATAGCCCTAATTCATTAAAAGTCAAAATGACCTATTTGCTGTACAACTAATGACATAATAGTTCATGAAACCTAGATTTTAATTGGAACAGAGGGTAGGTATAAAACTTTACCATCAAATATAGAATATTTTATGAAAATAAAATCGTTCAATCTATTGCTGCACTGATTTGATAAGCGATGCATTTTACCGATTAAATGTCTGTATGTAATGAAGTAAGTCGTAGCGTCTATGCTATCCAAGGGGAGACAACTAGCAGGTGCCCGTGACGTCATACGTTGCTCAACACATGGCAAGTTGATGGACAGTAGCAGATGAAAACACACTAATATATTGTTCTACCAAAGTAATTCTCCAGGGCTCCGATCCAGTCATGGAATATATGACAGAGGCTCAAAGCCAGTCGAGTAATACGATGTATGTATCAATCTTTATGGAATTTGAGTTAATCGTTATAGGCTTTGTAAAACCGGGCAATGCATTGACGATTCTATGATATAGATAGCACAGTACATGAAAATGCCATCTACCAGAATGTTACTGAATGTAAAGAAAAAATAGCAATACAATGTTAGACCTTGATTTTAGTCTAGGCATCTCTGATATGTGTCGCTGATCTGTTAGATCTCCGGTGCTCGCGCTGCTGGCAGACTCTGAATTTAGGATTGACTTTAAATGCTGCAAGAGACTCAACCTGAAAGAGTAGAAGATTTGTAGTATTAATGATGTGTGATCCAAAATATCATAATTTGATTAACTTTTAACTCACCGTGAGAAAGCAATGGGTTAAATAACACAGGTGACAGATACCCTACACCAAAGAAATGAGCAAGATCGAGGTCCATTATCTTCACTGCTGTCTAGCCCAGTAAAACCTGTCAAATTTTATCACATTTATAAACCATATTTTTAAACCTTAAGATGTAAAGTTGTACACTTTTCAGTAATCTTAATATTTTTATAACCTTCATCATCTTCAACATGTAAAAACATAATTCATAATATATGTGAACAATTTTAGCTGAAGGGTACTTATCATCAAATATCTCTGTGGTGAATGTTTTAAAAAAAATTTTCACATGTCAATCTCTTTTCAGTCTGTGTTGTCGATGTGGGACCCAGATTGAGCCTAACCCAACAAATACCTGTGTGGCATGTCTCCGCAGTCAGATTGATATCACTGAGGGCATCCCAAAACAGGCAGTTCTGTACTTCTGTAGAAAATGCGAACGGTAAAGTGCGGTTGTCAAGATCACATTATTTGCTTTACTTAAGAATTGGCCCTTGAAAGTAAAATCAATTATATGAGCAATCCATTTAATGGTAATAGTTAAAAGATTAGAGAAAAAGTTATGAAATATTAGTCACATACAACTTGTTAGTCCCATAATGAATTGCAATTTCCATGTCAACTGATCAAGAGTGTATACCTTGTATTTTTGCCATAAAGTATTTTATCACTTTTTATCCTTTTATCAATGAAGTATTTTCATAACCAATAATCAAAAAACAATTTACTAAGCGATTCATGAAGTTAACTGATTGTTCCCAGTTTTTTCATTAGGAGATAAACCTAGTGTAGGTAGTTAGGAGTTCTAATGTGCATATCCTACTGTCAGAGAAAACTTGATCTTATAATTAATGACGTCATCTAATGATATGCAATACTCTCCCACATGTGCATATGTGCTTCCTTGTGCGCTGGTCGAATATTCGTCGTATGCATTTAGGGTGAATACTGTAAATCATCTAAATGTTAATCAAAAGTGTTGAAATCCACCCATCCCGCATCTGTTGGTTCTGAACACAGCGATCACACATTTTTACGTGACACATTGGATTGAGGGTCAAGGTAACTTTAGGGGGATATATTTTGGAAAATGTTGTATCACACGATCATGATGTGTCCTATTAAGAGCAACGTTAACTAGCGACAGCATTAATAATGTTTTGTTTTTTCTTTGAAGAAATATTATTGGATAGGGACCAACAATTTTTTAACAATGCACAGCGAGTCAATTGATCAATAAAAGTCTGCGAGTCGTCGTAAAATATATCATTTCATTTGTTTAAGTTTATGTATGATGGCCAAATTGGTATCGAATGTTAGATAGTCTTTAGTACTGTGCGCTAAAAAGTTCTGTGGTTTCCTTCTGTGATGTCTTTGCAATCTTAAGAGTAGCACAAGAAAGATAGAACTTGTCATTAATGGTAACATTGTTAATGATAACTTGCTTGTCTGTTATAAACATATATATATATACATGTTTGTGTGTGTGTGTATTTGTCATGGTACCAAAGATAAGTTTTAAAAAAAACTTTTCTTTGTCCAGATTTTTGCAGAAAGAAATCGAAAATGGAGAGTTGTGTTGTTTTAGCTACGTTATCGATATGCTGATACCATCATACCACTATTGTAATTGGGCATGGTTGACTAAGATATTTTTTCATATGGAAGAAAGATATTAGGAATTGACACTTGTGCTTGAGTAATTTGCATACGAACCCTAATTGAAACAAAGGAACAGCTTTTTATCATATGCATGATTAATTACTTAAATATTTTGTTAAAAGTGGTTATTTTACGAATGCTTCGCGTTACAACTGTTTAATGTTAAAACTGTTTAACACTTTAAAATGACTGGTCCCTCTCATATTCAGGGGAGGGAAGTCCCTTCGTGTCCGACACACTTATTTGAATATGCAGATAAGGGTCAACTAATATAGAGGTGGGGCTAAGCTCTTGTCCGAAGATCAAACAATAGCTGACAGTAAAAGCGTTTTCGGGCAATAAAGTCTGTTTCCCCTACGAATTTTGAGGAAAACAGTTAACTGTCTTCTGATGAATTGTTTTTTGATCAGGAAAGAGTAAAAGAATTAGGTTTCTATAGTTTTCTGTTTTTGATCCGAACTGCCTACCTAGTGTCTTTGGAATGCAGAGACATATTACACTGAATTGATTGTAAAATGAAATTGCAGCCAAATGCATAGAATTTCTAACTTGTTCATGTAGTAAAGTTTTCTGAGTTCGCCAATCTTTTTCCCATGCCCAGATCTTTTGTAACAATGATTATCGTTGCTCATGTTGACAGGTACCTGCAGCCTCCCACCACCTGGATAGTTGCACAGCTCGAGTCTAGAGAACTGCTATCTGTCTGTCTGAAGAGACTGAAAGGCCTAACTAAGGTATGATTTTAGGGAAAACACTCTATGGCTCCACATATATTTTTGGAATAAGCTCAAGGGCTGTACAGTTTAAAGTTACTTGCTTCCTCATTTCTTCTATTGTTACCTTCAGTATATTGTCGTTCCTTTCATTGTTTTGGAAGAATGAAATTGTGTTGGTGTAAAGACATTTTATTTGATACAATATCTTGAATTTATTTAATGCCTTATGCAAGCAGGGTTTGATAGTTTTCCTTTTGCAAAGCCAAAGGACAAAAAACTTCTACTATAGAAAGGCCACTTTTAACAAAGAACTGTTTCTTCTGAGCAGGTACACCTTGTTGACGCTGGGTTCATCTGGACTGAGCCTCACTCTCAGAGAGTCAAGGTCAAACTAACAGTTCAAAAGGAGGTGAGCACCTTGGGCTTTGTTTCATATGCATATGCTACTATGCATTAATATGAGTAAAACTTGAGGGAAAATGGCATGTATTCGACTGTCAGTTTATTTCTAACCTGAAAAAAATATTAAAATATTTACAGAAAGAATGTTGTATGAATATTTAGCCTGTGGTAATTCCTCAAGTCATGCTAAAATGGAACTCCTCAACTTTCATGAGTTAGTAAGCTTATCAAACTTTAATAGACCTTCAAAATACCAGGATCATTTTGCCAAAGTAAGCAGGTAGCAATTTTGGGTGTATTTTGTACTCTTAGCTTCGAAGATATGTTTAAGCTATAAACAGTGTCTAGTTATTGTCCATTTGCAGTGCAGTTTGATCTAAATACATTTCTTCTTAAAACTCACATTTTAACTAAACACAGAAGCTATGGGCACATACACGTATATCTACATTACTTGAATTACTTCACTATTTGGCAGGTGATGAACAGTGCAGTGCTGCAGCAGGTGTTTGTTGTGGAGTTTGTGGTTAACAGTCAGATCTGTGACGACTGTCAGCGGGTCGAGGCTAAAGATTACTGGCGGGCAGTCGTACAGGTCAGGCAGAAGGTAAGGGGAGATAATTCAGTTTGTTTTGATGAAGATCCTGAAAAAGTAATGCATACCAATCAAGTTTTGGGACTTTTGTCAAAAGGATATCTTGGCTGTTGTCTTATACTCAGTCAGATTTTTTTTGCAAGCTTTCTGCTATCCATTACAGAAAAGGAATTTATAAAAGTAAAGTACTCTACAGACATACCTTCAAACATGCATTACTATTATAATAGAAATTGCTTCGGTTTTGAACTTGTATTAGCTGAATAACAGTATAACACTGAAACTATATATGAAGAATATATATGTCCTACTTGCAAAACTGAAATAATCCATTTAAGCAGCCAAGGTTCATTGTTTCTCTTTGCATCAGTTTGTCTTATTCAAATGCTACTGCAAAGAATATATATGGTAATATTTCTTTCTTCGAAATGAGTAATCAAAAATTAAACTTCTACATTTGTATCTGATAACCAATCAGACAGACCACAAGAAGACCTTTCTGTACCTGGAGCAGTTGATTCTGAAGCACAAAGCTCACTCCAACACTGTCAACATCAAACCCATGCATGGTACGTCTTCTCTCTCCCTAGTCCACATACGGTGAGATCAGTAAGGCTTTGTTTCCAAAATATTTATTCTTTCTTCTTCAATCAATGAGATTAAAATGGTATTAGTTAAGAAAAAAATTCCTCTATTTTAGATCACAAATAACTCAAATATCATTAACAAATATATCTCTGAAAATTATTTGTGTTGATGTTTATTTATTTATCAATCTATGAGAATGTATCTGTTATCCTGAATAGAGATTGTCTATATGTATGTAATGTTTGATACTTCAGAGGGTTTGGACTTCTACTATGCAAACCAGCAGGATGCAAGAAAGATGACAGATTTTCTCCAGACCTATGTTCCATGCAAGTAAGTGTTTAGTCAGAGGAACAGTGTATGCTTCTGCACAAGGTTACATTTTGATAAAAGAGGCAAAATAAGTAGCTCATATTAGATTAGAACAATATACAGGAACTTTATCAACCACCTGGATACAATTCCTTGGATTTTGTCTTGACATTTTTCACCATCATAGGTATGTTTTCACAAATAAACTTTTTTTATAAAATAAAATTTGGTATTGAAGGCATCAGTTGGCGAAGGAGTTGGTGTCCCATGATCCTCACAACAACACCTACAACTACAAACACACCTTCTCCGTGGAGATTGTTCCTGTCTGTAAGGTAAGTTTCAATTAAACTATCTTTGCCTTTTGTGTTGACTTTTTCTCTTATAGATAAAAATAGGCGATTCATGTAGAGGAAATCCAGACATTGGTAGTAAAGAGAAATTATTTGATAGATGATCCTCTTTTTTTTCAAAATGGCATGTTGAAATATTTTGTAACTCGATGCTGAAACATGAAAGGTTTGTCACAAAAATCACAAAATAGAGTCATGATAACTTTTCTGTCATGAACTTTTTCTAAATGCTAATTTCTTTTCAGGACAACATAATATGTCTTCCAAAAAAGGTTGCTCAGTCCCTGGGGAACATCAACCCTCTGTGTGTGTGTCACCGTGTCACCCAGACCATCCACCTCATCGACCCCAACACTCTACAAGGTACGTCTCCATACACATCTTGCTACAAACAACATTGAAACTTGTCTGAGCTCGTCAAGTTTTTGTATGAGAATATTCACTTGATTTAAATAATTTTGGATTGGGGAACTATCTTCTGACATGGATGGTCAAATTTCCTGTTAAGATATAATTTTGCTTTTAAACTTCTTCAGATATTGTGTTCAAATAACCCTTTAGAAAGGTTTTCAAGGGCTTAATGTTTAGCAGTTGCTTTTTCTGTTAACATCTGTAATCAAAGGTTTATTTTCACTACTAGCCCATCAAAAAACACTTGATAAAAGCTCTGGATTTACAGAATTGTTAAATCTTCAAATTCTACAATGATTTTGATTTGATTTATGATACTAGTATTCTTTGAGAAACTTGAATGAGTAATCAAAAGTTTAGCATTTGTTAACCTGCATATTCTCTGGAATAGCATGCTAGTATGTTCACGTAACTAACGAGTATCTGACGTGTGCAGTTGCGGAGCTGAGTAGCACGGTGTTCTGGAGGAATCCCTTCAGGGTGTTGTGCAGCCCCAAACAGCTCATCCAGTACATGGTTATGCAGGTCGACTACATCGCTGACAAGGATCGTCCCCACAGGGTGCCGGCCTCCAAGAAGGTAGACTTATCATAAAACTGACCACCAAACTAACTTTTTAAAACATCTAACTGTATTCTCAAATGTAATAGTTTTATAGGTGTTTCACTCCTGCTATTCTTTGTGAAGGAGGATTTTCTGGGTAAATATGTAAGGGCAAGAAATGCAAACAATATTCATTTAAGGTGATTAAAAACTGGCAAGAATTCTAAATTGATATGATATTGACATTTTGCTATGTCAGTTAGTGAAATCATACATGATTATGATTATTTATAAAGTTATTGACTATTCTCAGCATGTCCTGGCCGACATCTGGGTGATGCGGATGAGTGACCTGGGTATGAATGATCAACAGTTCCACTGTCGTACACACTTGGGGCACCTGTTGAATGTCGGGGACACCGTCCTCGGGTGAGTTGTTGTCATTGTTTGTAATCAATCTTCTCTGCAAGGCATAACTTGTGCAAGTCTCAATCATTGGTAGATTAGGCCTTTCTACATTTCATCAATCATTGGTAGATTAGCCCTTTCTACATTTCATCAATCATTGGTAGATTAGCCCTTTCTACATTTCATCAATCATTGGTAGATTAGGCCTTTCCACATTTCATCAATCATTGGTAGATTAGGCCTTTCTACATTTCATCAATCATTGGTAGATTAGCCCTTTCTACATTTCATCAATCATTGGTAGATTAGCCCTTTCTACATTTCATCAATCATTGGTAGATTAGCCCTTTCTACATTTCATCAATCATTGGTAGATTAGCCCTTTCTACATTTCATCAATCAGATCTACAGCATGCTGCAAATGAACTTGATGGTCCTATCAGTATCTCCTTGTGGTTGCTACCTTTTGATTATGAGAGCTTTGATTTGCCAGTGGAGGAGACTGGTGTGTTTAATTCTTCAAAGTAAAAAAATACACTTTTTTTAACACTAACATCTCAAATAAACCAAAATTTCTCTCAAGTAAGCAAATAAGAGGTTGATTATTTTGGTGAACATTGAACAGGGTATGGACCAACCTATTGGTGGCACTTTTGATTACTCGAATGGTATCTTATGTTTTCATTTTCAGCCTCATTTTATCGAAATGATTTTGAGCAGATATGCGAAAAAGACTCACTGAAAGTATCAATTTCTTTCTTTCAGATTTGATTTCACAAATGCAAACCTCAACCATAAAGAATTTGAACGTCTTGGTGTTGACAAGATTCCGGATGTGGTAAGTTAACAAGATACTGTTTCTATTGTTGAGTTCATGATCAAACATTATTTTATGAAGAAAGTAACAGTATTCATACCAGGGAGGAAGACTTGTAGTTCTATTTGAAAATGTCAAATATGAGGTGCTTTTTTTAGACAAATTATTCGGCAGAAAAAAGAAAGATATTTTGAAATGATTACTAACAATCTGTAAAGCATGCTTTCCAAGCGTGCTCTTAGTCATAAGAAGGGTAAAACTTTCAAGAATTTGAACATTTGTTAAGATCAATGGGAAGGTTTTTTTCCAGTCGCTTAATGCTGGGTGAGCAAAGAGAAAAGCACTTTTTTAAATGAATTTCACTCCCCACATATTAGTGTATATCTGTAAGTTTCTAGACATTTGTCATTCAAATGAGCACAATCTTACTAAAATTGCCATATGATTGAAAAACACTGCTAAAATCATGACTACTGGCTGCAGATGGTGGTGAAGAAAGTGTTTGACGCCTCTAAACGGATGCGGAAGAGGAAGTGGAAGTTGAAGCGTATAGATGACAACATGGCTGCCATGGAGACGGCCAGCAACGAGAGGTGACCTAGTAATAAGGAATTGTTATGTTAGGAATGTTATATGTATGGTGCAAACGCGCTTCCATTGAGTAGTGGCTTGATATTCTTGTACTTTTTGTAGGATTTTAAAAGGCAATATGTAACACAAGGGTAACAAAAGTTCAGAATTCCATGGAGGGGAAGTGATTTGGGTTTTCATGCCATTTTCATGAAAATTTCATTTCTTTCACAACTGCTAGTATCATTACAGGGAGAAACAATTGTTGGTATGCATTGCAGTGAAACTTGCTGGTTAAAGCTGCATCTAGAAAACAATAAATGGTACTGCGCTAAAATTCATCGTTGCATAGCACCCAAACCTTACTGCATAAGGAACAGTTCTCTACTACAGAAGTTGTCGATCCCCTTGCAGGATTCAAACCCCAGACCTCTTGATCCAAAGACGAGAGTGCTGGACACTGCGGTATCCTGCAAACATATTTTTATTATAAACCAGGCTGGCAAACATGTAGAAATTATTCAAATTTCTTTTGCGTTATTTGAATTCTGAATCATATGTCCAAAGCAACTTGTATATGATTATATCCCTGCGACACAGTCAGAAGAATATTGCATTCCGATGCATTGTTTCAGGTCCAATGCCTTCTTAGTATAGAAAAGATTGAAGTATAGATATATTTGGCTACTCCAGGGTTCCAATTGAACCACATAATCAAGATGGGTAATCATAATTAATGTTTGTCCAATTTTAAGGGATTATAACGAGTTCCTGGAGGACCTGGAGGAAGATCCAATGGTGAGGCAGAACATCAACATCTACCGGGGTACGTCTTGCTCTGTGTGGTGCACGTCTTCACACATCGTTGTGAATATACACTTAGTAGTTTCTATATTGTCATGGCTTACAGGTTGTTCATGAAGAGAACTCTGTCTAGCTTTGTGAGATACCAGTTATATGCAATTAAAAGTTTGTTTAAAGTTTTCATTGACTGAGTAAAATACTAGTTAATAAGGGAAAAAAACTCATGAACTCCAATTCATGATATTTAAAAGTAAGCACAGATTGTATCCGTCCTTTCAAATAAACTGTTAAAAAAGTAACACAAAAGGATAAATAGTACATGATATAAGATGATACAGTGAAAATTTCAGGAATACTTAGATACACAATGATATTATTTTTGTATTTAACTGTGGAAATAATTAATGGCCGATTTACAGGTGTATTCAGAAAAGAAATAATCGGGAATTTGCCCCTATTGCAGCTAAAGTGTTACTTGTTAGCTGCTAAAGTAAATGATACCAGACAACTCTTGAGTGATTATTAGTTTTTGACTAACTGGCATCTTGCCTTGATACCAAGATGGAATAATCCATTCTTGGGGAGGTGAATGGCAGCGCTGACTTCATATACATACCTCAGCAGATGCAGGAGCAGGAGCAACAATGACTAATGCATTATTGAGAGTGTAATCAAACTAAAGCCTAGCAAGCTTTCTCTAATTGAGTTATTTATTGTATTGCATATTGTTGTATTGCAGACAATAACAAGACCGCTGTGGACACTGACGACACAGATGATGAGGGGATCCCCCAGATTTCACTGCAGGAAATGTTGGAGGATCTCCATATTGCCGAAGACGCAACTGGAGGGGAAGGGGCGGACATGATGGAGTAGTTCTCTGGATGTCATGCAGCAATTTTCCGGATGTCATGCAGTAGTTTTCTGGATGTCATGCAGCAATTCTCCGGATGTCACGGAGCATTTCTCAGGACGTCATGCACCAATTCTCTGGATGTCATGGAGCATTTCTCTGGATGTCATGCAGGAGTTCTCTGGATATCCACCGTCACACTGTTTCTTGGGATAGAATTAGTGTTTGAAATCTCCATTTGTAAGATCTATACAGGGGTTGAAAAAATATGTAAGTCCAAGGACACATTCTTGCTTAATTTTCCTTTTACTTGTGATATCGGGAAAAACACTGAAAAGTTGTTAACTTTCCCCTTTTTTCTAAACAGTTAACTACCAAGCTGGTTTGACTTTCTGACAAAGTTCTGCGACTTACAAAAAAAGAAGCTGCTTTAAGAGTATGGCCTATTGACTCTGAAAAGATTTGTTAACCCTTTCTATGAGTAGAAAGAATTGTTATTGGATATCTCCAGACTGCAGCAGTTACAGTTACCAGGGATGTAGAATCTGCTCTCTCAATACCCCCTTTGTGTAATTCTTGTCTTTAATCACCATGTTACCTGAAAGATGAAATAACTCTTCCTTTCTATTTTTAATTTACCCTTGCTCAATTACGACTTACCTAATACCTCACTCTATCTCTTTTGAAAAGGAATATTTGATAACCATACTGCAATGTACCAACCGTTATTTCCATAAGAAAGTTAGTTGGAAATATTTGTAGTACCTTTTCATTATTATTTTTCCAATCTAAAACATTTCTATGATCTATTGGTTTTTGTTCTATACAAATTTAAAGGTTAGGTTAAATTGATAAGTTGGAAGTGTCTAGTGGTTAAGTCATATTAATCTACAAGTATATCATCTTGATAATTGTTGAATAGAACCAACTCTGTTTTTCTGAAGAAAGATTGGATACTTTAAATTATATACTATTTCCTCATCAGAATAGCATATGGAATTG
Organism: Phorcus lineatus; assembly: GCA_921293015.1. Lineage (NCBI taxonomy): Eukaryota > Metazoa > Mollusca > Gastropoda > Trochida > Trochidae > Phorcus > Phorcus lineatus. The sequence continues at coordinate 3,659,178 of OV121081.1, read as the reverse complement.
AAATCATCTTTAAAGATGTTTTGTTTCCCTAAACTTTGTGTACCATGACTTTCAATGTTTGTAATATGCTGTCAGCTGACAAAGTGCTATAAAGAAAGTAAGAAAATCCTTCATGTACTTTTTCTAATCTCATTTAGATATATATTCAAAATACTCCAAGTTATTGGTATCAGCACATGTTGACAACTTGATTTTTAGCTCATCAGGTCTGAAAGACACGATGGGCTTATGGCATGGCAAGGCGTCCGGCGTCCGTCAATCCGTCCATCTGTCCGTCCATCCGTCCATCCGTAAACTTTTCACTTTTTCGACTTCTTCTCCAGAACCAATGACTCTAGAGAGCTGAAATTTTATGTGCATACTCCTTGGCAAATGGGGATTCTAAATTGTAGATTTCGTGACCCCATGACCCCAAATGGGGTCACAAGGGTCAAAAACTTAAAAATCTATTTTAATCTTCTTCTCCAGTTCCAAAAGGTCCAGAGAGCTGAAAAGTTGTGTGTAGACTCCTTGGGAACTGGAGATTCTAAATTGTAGATTTTGTGACCCCATGACCCCAAATGAGGTCACAGGGGTCAAAACATGAAAAACCTATTTTCATCTTCTTCTCCAGTTCCAAAAGGTCCAGAGAGCTGAAAAGTTGTGTGTAGACTCCTTGGGCACTGGAGATTCTAAATTGTAGGTTTGGTGACCCCATGACCCCAAATGGGGCCACAGGGGTCAAAACATGAAAAACCTATTTTCATCTTCTTCTCCAGTTCCAAAAGGTCCAGAGAGCTGAAAAGTTGTGTGTAGACTCCTTGGGCACTGGAGATTCTAAATTGTAGGTTTGGTGACCCCATGACCCCAAATGGGGTCACAGGGGTCAAAACCTGAAAAACCTAATTTCATCTTCTTCTCCAGTTCCAAAAGGTCTAGAGAGCTGAAAAGGTGTGTGTAGACTCCTTGGCCAACGGGGATTCTAAATTGTAGGTTTGGTGACCATATGACCCCAAATGGGGTCACAGGGGTCAAAACCTAAAAAACCTAATTTCATCTTTTTCCCTAGTTCCAAAAGGTCTAGAGAGCTGAAAAATTGTGTGAAGACTCCTTGGACACTGGGGATTCTAAATTGTAGGTTTGGTGACCCCATGACCCCAAATGGGGTCACAGGGGTCAAAAACTTAAAATCCTACTTTCATCTTCTTCTCCAGTTCCAAAAGGTCTTGATAGCTTAATAGTTATGTGTAGACTCCTTGGACAATGGGGATTCTGAATTGGAGGTTCGGTGACCCCTTGACCCCAAATGGGCAATGGGCCGTTTTTATTTGATTGTGAATAACTTGGACGTTGGGACAGGTTATCTTTCCTACACTGCCCATGACCCCATGGTCTAAACCCAAACACCTATTTCTATCAAAAGTCTGATGAGCTACAGAGCCCATGGCTCTATTTTTACTAGATTGTTTGTGTTTTGTTTTCCCCCCTTGTTTGTTAGTGGTACTCACCTTTGTAACTTTTTATTTGAATGTGATGATATTTTCAGTCATGGGTCACATGAAATGAAATAATTACTGATGATTTTATCTCTCAAATCAACATTACAATTAACAGTTGTTAACATCAAATAACTATTTTGTTGGTTAATGGGTTATGTGTACATACAAACATGTATAGAAATATTCAGCTTTAAGAACAAAGCTCTACTGTACAATAAAAATTATTCCTGAATCTGTTTGTGTTGATATTTTCTGATCTGGTGGCGTATAGACAACCTGCCTGTAGTTTACTAGTATTTGTCCTATTATTTAGACACTGTCCATATGAAATTGATTGCTTAAAGATCCATGAATACAGTGTAAAAGTACTTTTACGTTTTCTTTGTTTATTTAGAAAAAAATTGCTCCCAATGAAACAAAAAAGTAATGATTAGTGAACCCTTGACAAAAATTGAAAGGCATCCCCTTATCATCGTACTGCTATAAATAGAACGGAACGTATTATTTGGAGGGCCGCGCGAAGGACTTTGGGATGTTAACATCTAACTTACGTTTCAATATAAAATAATCCACGTAAGTCTGTCTTGACTGGAAGATGCATTTGTACATGCGTTGCCATAGCAACTATGCAATTGACAATCATTGCCCTGAATAAACTCGCAAGCGTAGCATTTCTTCACAAGTAAAAAAATACTGTAAACCAAACGAAAATAACGGAAATTTAGCAACAATAATCACGTCAAAGATTGCTTTAATTTCCCAATTGTATCTCTTAAGCATATCTGAGCATTGCCTATTCACTCAAGATTTAAAGAGCCACTCCGTGAGTTGTTGGAGTTTAAATATGCCAAACTTGATCAATGGTGTCATTTGATCACTAAGTATCGACTGTTATCAAAAAGACACATTTTAAAGCTTATTGTTCTTTTACAGTGACATTATGAAGGTAGAGCGTTGAAATTTTGATCAAAAACCGGACAGTGGCGCACGTCAAATAGTCAGATATAAATTTTGGAGACCAGTCTGATTAAAATCGACCCTGTTCCGAGGAATAAAAGTTTCAAAATATTGACACTATCGAGATTCGAACTCTTATCTGTCTAGGCCATCCTCTCCACTGGGTCTGACCGCACCCTACTGTAGCGCACGTTCTTGCTTAAACTCATCTAACCAATCACAATGCGTGCGGCAAAAGCATTCGGTATCAGTAGCTAGGGGCAAGTAACTCCCATTTACCATTCGTTAACCTTGATCGCCGCTATCTTTATTTTAAACGCCATGATGTGATTGGTTCGCTATTGACTAGGTTTTGTCTGCGCTAAACTGGTGTCGGCACGTGCGAGCAGTGAGGCTGCCTTCAGACCCAGTGGAGAGGATGGCCTAGACAGATAGAGTTCGAATCTCGATAGTGTCAATATTTTGAAACTTTTATTCCTCGGAACAGGGTCGATTTTAATCAGACTGTTTTGGAGACTTAACTTAAACAGCAAGGAGGCCAGTTAGGAGTTGATAGCGTTTGTTAGGTTATATAACTAGTATCCATGTATATTGGACGTGATAACTACACCTCTGTGCATTTATAAGGCTGTTTTTAGATTTTCATGGAAAACCAGTGTTTGTCATATATATGTCTTTTGGACATGAAAAGTTAAGATGTTTTGATTTTATGTCAACATATATCATTTAGGTTCGTATCAAACGTAAATAATATGTTATGAAAATCACGAAGGGGCTCTTTAAAGATGTTCGTATGGAATGAAGACAGTGATTTTCAACCTGGTAAGCGTCAGGCTAATAATCAGTTATCAGAGGACAATCCTTCAATTAGTGACATTGTCCTACACCTTTATACTGACTTGGAGATAGACCAGGAGTCCTCGATTCCATATTAAAGTTGTTCGTGTTATAAATTCAATTTTCGACCATATTTGTCATAACTAAGTTGATGATATAATGTCAACTAATGCAAGTATTATTGATTTCCACGGTTACGTATTCATAAATATTTTTGTGGGTGAAACATGCATACAAATTAAAGCTCTCAGCAAGCACTTGGTTCATCGGACCACAATGGCATATATCTCATACCTGCAAACAGGCAAAAGTTGAAAACAGTAATTTTAAAAAACTATCAAAACATGGAATGTTGAGTATCTTGATATGAGCGGATGCTTTGCACTTATATGGATGGGATGTGCGCTGGTAGCTGTTAATCCTGATGAACTAAATGACTGTGTCACAAGCTATATTACATTATGCTCCGACACCGTCATACCAAATCGCGAAATCAAAATATATCCCAACAATAAACCTTGGGTCTCAAACAATTAAAATTTGACCGGTCAATACTGTCCGGTTTTCGATCACGAATGACGACTTCAACCTGTTTACTGTCATTATACTGAACTGATAAGCATTAGGATTCTGATTCTCTGAAACAAAACAATATTTCTCGATATAATAACACCATTTATGAAATTTGACATATTTGACTCCAACAACATAGTCTGTTTTCCCGTATCAAAAACAAAGGAACTCATTAAAGATTACCCCTGAAAGGATCAACAATTACTCCAGTCATTATTATCTGAGATGTTGTCGAGTTGACAATATGTTGAATTTCTCTGAAAATACGGACAAGTAGGGGAGACCGGGGCACATTGGGACTAAAACACTTGTCTTCCTGTTTCTTCTTAATCAATGAAGTCAAACGACACGAAACTTTGCAGATTTCAAGCAACCTTTATTGTCAAAATATGAAAGCAGGCGACAATGAAATAAGTTAACAAACTTTTTGTATAAATCAGAAATAAAAAAGTATAAAATGCTGTCCCAAACTGCCCCACCCCGGGGCACATTGGGACAATATACATATCTGTCAAAAATAATGATTAAAATTACATGACTTCCAATAAATATCAGCACAGTGACATAAACAATAAAACATTATTTGTTGAAGTATCAGGTAAATTGTTCTTGGCTTGAGGTTTCATGTTTCCAACTTTGATGTTTGTATCTGGTGGTGCCGTCATCCCATGTCTCCATCTTGGGTCCTTTCGATTGACAAATGTGTGCATCTTGGTCGCTTGTATCTGGTGGTCCTTTGTGTCCTTATTAGGTGCTTAAAGAGCCACTCCGTGAGTTGTTGGAGTCATATATGCCAAACTTAATCAATGGTGTCATTTGATCGCGAAGTATCGACTGTTACCAAAAAGACACATTTTAAAGCTTGTTGGTTTTTTACAGTGACAATATGAAGGTAGAACGTCGCAATTATGATCGAAAACCGGACAGTGGCGCGCGTCAAATAGTCAAACGTAATTTTGGAGATTTATCTAAAACAGCCAGGAGGGTAGTTATGAGTTGATAATGTTTCTTAGGTTCTATAACTAGTATCTATGCATATTGGACGTGATATCTACACCTCTGTGTGTATATATAAGGCTTTTTTTAAATTTTCATGGAAAACCGGTATTTGTCATATATATATATATATATATCTTTTGGACATGAAAAATTAAGATGTTTTGATTTCATATCACCACATATGACATTTAGGTTCGTATCAAAGATAAATAATATGTTATGAAAATCACGGAGGGGCTCTTTAAATCAGTGGTTCAAGGTGCTTGTAACTGATGGTCCTATGTGTGGGACATCACGGATGCTTGCAGCTCAAGGTCAAAGTTGCAGTTTTTTCAGGTCTATTTGTAAAAAAATAAGGCAGAAGTTCTTTTTCACCGAACACTTTCAGTCCAGTGGGTATATATGTCATTATATATTATATTTAAGGGAATATCCTGATTCGTAAATACCCTGGGATATGATATTCCAAGTAAATCTGCGACATAAGAGGTTGTCATTGTGACCCCTGCATGGGTTAATTGCCAAGCATCTCCTTCCTGATTGTAGAATTTATTCAAGGGACTGTACATATTCTGTCAAGAGGCTGTAGTCTTTGGCTGCAATGGGATATGTGGCTGTGGTTGTTGTAAACACTAAAATTTGTGCGGTCAACAGAGTGGTCAAGCCACTCATTGAAAACTGTTGTGGTCATTAATCCAGTAATGTGGTCAGTTCCTCTCGATATAGCAGGAGCCCAAAGTTAGTAGTTAATCCTTGAAATGCACTTAGAAGATATTGATACTTCTAATTTATTATAATCCTGTATTACTTATGATGATTTTTTAGTATTCTATATAGACAAAACAAAGAGTGTCGGCTTTAGATAGATTGATAACATTCTGTCATCGGGACGATGATAAATAATAAAATGTACCATGCACATTGATACCCTGTCCCAATCTACCCGTTGGCACTGTCCCAAACTGCCCCGATGACCAATAAACGGGTCAAACGTTCCCAAATTGGCAAATTGAAATATCATGTCTGGAAAATTACTTGTAAGAACTAAGCATAATGACGAACTCTCCAGAACAATAGGTATCAACTAGTTTCCTTTAATCATCTTTACATCAGATCATAATTACTAAGATGCTAAAAATTTACTGCAACTATAGAAATTTGAATATTACTTTCCAGTGAGTGAACTACACAACATTTTCAACCATCAGCAACATTTCTCACATGGTGTATGATGTCACTTCATGTGATATTGACAGTTTCTTTCTCCTTCTTTTGAATCACTAGATATCTATGGTGTCCCAATCTACCCCATGTCCCAAACTGCCCCGGTCTCCCCTACCATTAATAGAAATTGACAGATTCGCCTTGATTTCCTCTGGGCTATAATATCTTTCACATAGACAAGACGAACAGCAAATGTATCTGCATATTTTGTTTAGGTGAAAGTGCAATGTTTTCATTACAATATTACTCTCGTTAAAAAGATTAGCTTTTATTGCAGGTTTCACGTCAATACGCATTTTCCTCCAACAGAGGTTAATCAACTAATCACTTTACAAAATCGACCATATTTTTTCAAGATGAATTTCCCAAATACACTATATTTGATACCAATGTTTGGTCTTGCTATTGTTACAATACTATAGCATAAGTGTAGCTCTTCGCAGGGATCCAGATAAGATGCGTATTTGCGTAAAATACGCACGGGTAATTCAGATATACGCATTAAGAATAAAATCAATGAGTGACAAAAACGCACAACTTTCCGAGAATACGAGTCAGATATTTGTAAACAGGAGTAATCGTGACTTGTCAAAATGACATTTTATTTCTGCATGTCTGATCTTTACATCTAGAAAAGTAGCCAACTTGATTCCAACATGTATGAAAACAAAGATTACCAAGTTGATATTTCTTCAAAGATAAATTTCTCGTTTATTTACAGCTTAAACGTGTGAAAAATATAATCATGCAACGACTGACATCGAAATAGAATTTTGGATCTGAAAACTATAAAACTCGAAATACTCCTAGTATTTTTCATGTGGTAACTTTACTCCTGTATTTTTATTTGAATGAGTGAAATACCCCTAAGTCAAAATATTTATCTGGAGCCCTGCTCTTCACTGACCGTGTTTGTGAAAGTCGTATACACATTATCATTCCATCGATACTTTGATGTGTTAATTTACCACCGCACAAAAAGTTGAGAGTTCGCAGTGAACATTCTTATAAATTGCCTTCTCACTGTCTCTAAAAGGTTAAAAAAACATTTTCAGAAGCTAAGAACCTCTTGTAAATAGACCATCATCAATTTCAAAATGTTATACAAAATCTTTTCACGCGTAGGCATAGCCTACGTCATTGAGGGTATCGTCCTTAAACTTTTACACCTTCTGAAACATACTAGAATTACTAGTATTTCATAATCGTGTTTGTTAATTTCTTAAAATGAAAGAATTGCTTACGTTACACATACGGTTATCCTGAAAACAAAGGAACAACTATATTTTTACGAATTATTTTTGGTTACGAATTCGTTCGAAACCATTTAGTCAAGGGCAGCTAACTCTCAAACTGAAACAGAACGTTTCGCTTTGCGGTAACTAGATCACTGCTACTGTACACTAAATAGAAAACAGTATAAGAACAGAAGAAAATTTTAGTATATCTATATGACGATTTGTAAATATTTTCTGGATGGAAGGTGCCGATATGGCGACCGATGTCGATTTGATCACCCAACAGGTAAGCCAAAAGGCTACAGTAGAGATACACAACACTTTCAGCTTTGAAAAATGGCGTCCTAAGCTGCGCAGTTTTCACGTTGAGTTTTTCATTCCTTTACCCAAGAAACTAGAGTATCAACTTGCTAGCGTCTAAGTTTAAAAGGCATTCTTTGGGATAATTCGCTATTTAAAATCAGGTTATTTTGATGTATATTATTCATCAAGTTATGTTATCATGCATTGGCACATTTGATAAGCTTTCAAACACAATTTATTTGACTCACAGGATGCAGTTTGTTCATTCAAATTGCTATCATATAGTTTTAAAGGAAATTTGAAGCGTCCAAAATTGAAATTTTCTTAAATGGTCAACAATGAATTGGTGCTTTATAAATAGCTTATTTGTTTTAGTCGTAGATGAAATAGTTTTTAATAATAGGAAAAGAGAAAGAAAGAAGAAAAGGTTGTGAACCCAGTGAGTGAAATTCTGTAATTGACTTTTACAGAAACCACATTTTGGTGCGAAGAATGAAGAATGTCAAATGTGGAAAGCTTACAAGTTGGTCAAAGATGGAAAGAGCAGTATCAGAAAAGCTGCCAGGATTCATGAAGTTGCAGAGTCCACCTTGAGAACAAGATTGAAAAATCCTCAGATGTTTGAGAGGAATAAGCTTGGTCATCCACTGTTACTTGGAAAAAGTGAAGAGGATGAGATTGCAAAACATTTACGTAAAATGACAGAACTTGGTCAGAGATATTCCAGATCTCAGGCTCTTGAAGTCGCAGCCAAGGTGGCCAAAGTTTCAGGCATAGACAAATCGCCTAAAAAGGACTGGTATTATGGTTTCCTCAAACGATATCCAGATCTTGCCACAAAGAGGATGAAGAGGAATATGCCAATGTTGACTGATATTAAAATAAAAAACATAAAAAAGTACTTCAAAGAATTAAAGGCTTTCCTTGAAGAACATGATTTAAAAGATAAAGCAGAGAATATTTGGAATATTGAATTGATTGGTCTAGCCCTTGACAAGTCTCCTGTTGAAACAGAAGGGACAAAATCTGTTTCTGTTGATCCTGGAAACAGTGTAACAGCAAGCATCTTGATGGCTGGGAATGCTCAAGGAGAGGTCCTTCCTCCCTATGTTATTTATAAAGAAAAATGCTTAACAAAGAAGCTGACAACTGGTTGTATCACTCAGTCTCAGTTTGGTGTGTCGCGTTCAGGTTTGCCAAGTTCTTTAACCGTGGGTAATTTTATGGAAAAACTTTTCATCCCTCACGTTGATGTGCGGCCAATTGTTATTCTATATGATGGCAATGTCTCCTTTATCACACAAAGCGTGATTCAAAAAGCAGAGAAGAAAGGCATTCATTTCTTTGTCCTTCCTCCTCACCTCACAGATTCAGGGATTTTCAAACAGTTCAAGTCAAGCCTGATGATAAGTTGTGGTAAGCTTGTAGAGAAAGATGGCATTGTGAAAAAATGCTATATCCCTCATCTTATTGCGGAATCCTTTGAAGCATCAGCGACTGTTGAAAACCTGACCAATGCTTACAGGATGAGTGGACTTGTCCCGTTCAATCCTTCAATTGCTCTTGAGAGAGAGAAGTCAAAACCAATGGAAAACCATAAAGGATTGAGGGATACAAAAACTTTGAAAAAAAATAAGCGTAAAAAGTTGAAAATTTCACTCAAAGATTGTGAACTTGGAATGAAGTTGAAAAAAAGAAGTATTAAGGCTGATGAAATCATTTTGAGAAAAAGAAGGAAAGGTCTCTCAAGACTTGAGATGCCAAGACCAATTCAAAGTGTCTGTGCTGAGCCTTTACAAAACGATACTGGGTTATTATTAAACACGGAAGCAAAGGATTCAGAAATTATCTACAGGTCAGTAAATGCGTTGGACCAAGGAGAATCTGAAGGAAAGAAAACCATTGAGGATATTCATTCTCAAGAATGAAATCTCGGAGAAAGAAAAGAAATGCAAGAGAAGAAGTGATTATGCTGGTAATTTAAAAGTAGGGAGGTAGTCCTGAGGTGTTATAAAGTAGATCGGCCATGGATATGGAAAAACTGAAGGATAGGAAGGAAAGTGAATCACTGTGTGACCAAATGGCTGATGATTCAGAGAGAATGCAAAAGATTTTTGAAGGTTTATTAGTGAAACCAAGACTTACTCTTGTCATATGAGTTTGTCTTACCGTCAAGAAGATACTTTCAGAATGAATGAACACAAATGAACAAAAATATTGACTAGTAACAACTGATCATCTGATATGAATGGGGGCCCAATAATGGGTCGGTATTTACATAATATGATAAGGTAGTTGAAGGTACAGTAATGGATTCTGTCTCATGTTAATGTCATTGATCATTTCTAGTCAGTGCTTTATTTGATATTGATGAGATTGAGTAATAGTTGATTTGCAATTACATGTATCAGATTTGTGATCGTTGTTATTTCTAGAACTTTGATTAGTGTGCATATGAACCTTTGTATTGAAAAAATAGGCCCAACATTCACACTCAGCTGATCACCTTGGGAAAACACCGTGTGATCATGTTATTGTTGCTTCTTAAGCCAAATTTATGACACAGTCTGGGACTCAGGGTGTACAGTGTTATTTTTCTGTCCGACTGTCCAGGCATGCATAAAAAATTTTTGGTTGATTTCTACTAAAAATTGAGTGACTTGAAAATTAATATTTGGTATGCACTTTGGTGTGTCTTAAGACTCCACTGTGACCCAAATTGTTTAAATTGTGACTATTAGGTAAAATTCCATGACTTTGTGTCTTTTCTGGAGCATAACATGATAAATATTTGACCTAGAAACTTCATTTTGGTTTGACTGTTACGTTTGGAATTAGCCAGGGGCAACTGCCTTTGAATGTGATCCTCACTCATTGGAATGGTTGACTACACATGTTTTTTTAGATTATTTGTATTTTGCGAAGATAGTCAAACCAGACAAGGGCAGTTAACTCTGCTCGCTCTGGCCTTGTATTGTTGAATGTTTTTAGTTGACTGTTTGCTAAAAGGCAAACTTTAATTTAAATGTTTCATGAATCTAATCACAATGTTAGAGAAAAGATTTTTATGCTCAATTTATGATTTGTAATACAATTATGCATGTAACAAGAATTTTTTGTCTTTTTTGCATTTGATCAAGATCTAAGTTGTGTCAATTCATTTAGGAGATAAAACCTAGTGTGTTTGAAAATCAGAGACATGTTATACTGGATTGATAGCGAGTAAATTTTAAATTGAAACCGAACGCGGTGAGGTTTCAATTTAAAATTTACTCGCTATCAATCCAGTATAAATGTCTCTGATTTTCAGACACACTAGGTTTATCTCCATTCTACCATGATGATTTTAATGCTGAACTCTTTTTCATAGCGAAATGCACAGTGTAAAATGTGCCGACTTCCGGAGACAAACATGAACTCGTCTGCATCGGGGATTTTGCGTCTTAGTATTGAACTTAATTAAACCGTCAACAAAGATAAACCTCTTAAAGCATGTCCACGAAATTGTTTTGTCATAGTATGTAGTACAAATGTAACTATCAAATCATTTAAAAAGTCTTTTTTCTTGTTTTGATAGCAAACAAGACGCTAATAGATGACTCTAACAGTAGACCACTATGACGTCGTAATAGGGTTTATGACGTCAGAAGCGCTCGCGAAATGACGTCATTGTTTTGTTGCCGCATTCGAAGGAATGATGTTGCATGCCCAGTAGCGGAAAGCTTAGTTTACAATGATTTTTCACTCAAACTTCTTATTTTGTAAAAAATATGACATAAAATTAAAACAGTTTGCTCTCTCCGTGTAAAGACACGAACAAAAATACAAAAATGTATGTATTAATACATTGAAAACAGATTTCAGGTAAACAAAGCGACTTCAATCGTGAATTGATACCCTGTGAATTGGAGAAAACAGCCAATCAGAATCAAGTATCCAGCACTTTCATGGTAGAATACTTGTGAAACTATTACAGTTACCTTCAATTTGTTTAAACAATATTTATTTCTTGGTTCCATTCAACGAAATAAAAAAAATTAAAAACTGATTCCTTGTGACGTTTTTTGCATGTATATATAGGTGTGTGATGATAACAGCAGTGGAAGTGTGTAATGGAACAAGGGGGACGATATCGCTGGTATCTGTTACTTGTCAGATTCATGGTTTTTGCACAGCAAAGAACTTATCATTCACTTACCATACTTCAAGGCCTCTCTTCTCTGCTTCATTTAAAGTTTTAACGTGTATTCTCTGCATTATTTATTATATCTATTATGTCAATCTTTATCAACAAAAAACTGCACTTTTTAAAAAAACAGTCAATCCATTATTCAAAGATTTTCTGTGGATGATTAATCCATGTCTGTTTTACAGTTTTTAAGATACAGGATGCTCCTTGAAAAGGTGGTGGCAAGTTTTTCTTAATGAAGCGATTTCAAGAAAAAAATAATGAATGTTTGCTATTGCAAAACAAAGTCTTTTTATCAAAAGAAGCAGTTTTGAAACAAGTGTACCATGATCAGTTAAGCTATGTACATCCAATTTCCTACCTCAAATGATTAAAAGGTGTTCACACAAAAATGGTTGCAAGTAGTTTTTGCTTGATACTTGATTATTTTCTCTAAGACCGTGGATGATTGCGTTGAGTAATGTTATGTTTTGTCCCTCTTCAAACAATACATTTGGCATAAAATTTATTTTTATTGGTGAAATTATGAAGAAACAAATCTTTTAAATAATGTGCTACTGACCCTTTAAAAAATACTGACGAAAAAAAAAGAATGAAGTGTCCATTGTTCTAAATTCAGTTTTAACTGGATTGCACCACTGCAGACCACTTTGACCAACTAAATCAAAATGCAGCTTCTTGGCTGGCAGGCAGCTACTTCGAAGACAACAACCATAGAATAACACGATGTATATGTGTTACAGTCAAAGTCTACAATCAGGCAATGTCTACAATGACTGAAATAATCAGTCAATGTGTACATTGCCTAACGAGCCTAGTCATTGTGTACATTGACTAAAAATTAGGGTACAATGACATGTTGCGTATCAAATCATATTGATGTACTCTGTATCACCGTAACTATAGAGGACAACATGTGGACCAAATAAGGAGTTTGATAACAGTGAGATGAGAAGAGTTTGGTGTCTTAACGCCTCTCTTTGGATTAGAAACCCTTACATCAGACTTACTCTCTAAAATATGCTACATCATTAAACTAAACTTAAGATTATGGATGTCATGGATTATGTCGACTTAAAGAGCCACTCCGTGATTTTCATAACATATTATTTACCTTTGATACGAACCTAACTGTCATATGTGGTAATATAAAATCAAAACATCTTAACTTTCATGTCCAAAAGACATATATATGACAAATATTGGTTTTCCATAAAAATCTAAAAACAGCCTTATAAATGCACAGAGGTGTAGATATCACGTCCAATATACATGAATACTAGTTATATCACCTAACAAACACTATCAACTCCTAACTGTCCTCCTGGCTGTTTTAGATAAGTCTCCAAAATTACATTTGACTATTTGACGCACGCCACTGTCCGGTTTTAGATCATTATTTTAACGTTCGACCTTCATATTGTCACTGTAATAAAAAAACAATAAGCTTTTAAATTTGTCATTTTGGTAACAGTCGATACTTTGCGATCAAATGACACCATTGATTAAGTTTCGCATATATGACTCCAACAACTCGCGGAGTGGCTCTTTAAAATCTGATTACATATCAGCATACAGTTGTAATCAACTTCAGTTGAAACTAAGATCGTCATGTTTTTGTTCATCAGTTGGATAGTGGTCAGAAATAATACCAAGAAAATAACACAGTGATCCCTAATACATTTAATAGCATATGTTTGTTGAATATGTGACTCACTCCACTCCAGGGGGAGGTAACCAGGGGGTCCAGCGCCAGCTGTTCGGGGGCCAGGGGGGCGGCAGAGGTGGACAGCAGGTCAGCTTCAGGGACAGCTTTGGAACTGGTCAGGGCTCGAACCAGTACAAGTGGACGGCAGATGCCAACAAACAACAGAAGCAGCCAATCACTCCTAGTGCCGATATAGTGTAGGTTCTGTATTCTGTATTTTAAGTCCGGTCTTGATTGGGTATCACTCTTATCTATATATATATCTGGGCTGAACAACAATTTCATGACCTCTTGTGTAAAGAAAAGAATTTCGGACACTGGTTCGAGTCGAGTCTCCTCGAATGACCAATCCAATTTTTGGACCCCTCGAAGCCCTGGTATCCTCAGCAGTTTGTTATTCTTAGCTGTTTCGGGCATGAAGATCATTATCAGTTCTAACTTCTCAGTACTTCCAATACTGCTTGATTCTAAGTCACAGTATTGGCTGGTTATTAACAGGTGTAACAATTAAAAAAGTAAGGGGAGTGTTTCAGCCTTCATATCTATATCCCTTGATGTATCAGGATGGGTTGTGTCTAGAACATTGCTATTTTCCATCAAACTTTGCATGAATCATTCCCATATGGTAAATATGAATTAGTTACAGATATTCTGTTAATCAAGTCTATAAGAAGTCATGCTAGAAAAGGGACATAACTCTTACAGCATTATCTCTCAATTTCTTTGCCTATGTGGAGAAATAAAGACAAAATAAGATCTTCATTATTGCCAATTTGTTAGAAAAGTGATATATACATAAATGTAAAGTGAAATGACACTTTATTCACTCCTCTTGTGTTCCCATAGAACCACCCTGCAGAAAGAGATAGAAGTCTGGGACCAGTCTAAGCAATGGCCATTCTCCTGTATTTCTCTGGACAAGGAGCTGCCTGTTCTACCTTGTGAGTCTCTATTTGCTTCTTCAGTGTAATAAGAAATAAACTTTTTCCCCATTTAAAAGTCTGAAGTGAATATGAATTATAAAGAAAACCTTACATTTTGATACTGTACCAAATATGAGTGGTCTTAAAGATATTGGATTTGTAATAAAACATCTTAATGAACAAATTCTGGCAAATAAGTGGCTTCTGCGTAAAATACATACAGCAAAGTTTATTAACAGAGACAAATGGTTATTAATTCCTAAAATGTGAATGTATTTAAGAAATAAAGTAGCCTCAACCATCATGTGTTTTGCAATAAAGTATAGTTTTTCCCTGAACTATTATAGTTAAAGTACGAGACCGAATCATATGAATCAGTTAAGTATGTTGTTAATATTTATAAAAACTTACAGATTTTGAGGACCTTTCTCCAGAAGAGCTGAGACTTGAAGCGTACACAGCCATGAAGTCAGGCAACATGCAGGCCTATGTGAGTTGTAGCAATAATCATGAAACTTAGCATCCTTGAACTGAGGCCAGGTCTGAAAGTGATGCACAGGGTATCACTATTTATAGGAAATAGATACCAAGTGTTCAGAAATAGAATTTTAACCTGTATGTTTTCATATGATCATGTTTGAAAATGAATAGAAAGTCACTGAAAGCAATTCATGTTTCAAAGATTTTCATCGTGATTTTGTTCTTGTTCTTTTGTAAGGATTTAACCAAGACCAGTCATTAAATGATATCAGATCTTATTTTGACGTGTACACTATTGATTGCCTGAGAAGATCAACAAAAATAAGCTTTTTCTTATATAATACTGTTGTCAGGTGTTGTGTTCCTGTACCCTTGACATGGGGATGATTTATCTTGTGCATTAATAACGGGTATGTCGACTTAATGAAATATGAATACCCTTGTAAATGAAGACCTTGTAAAAATTTGAATAATGGTGTTGTCATGTATTATATGATACTGAGTTAAATACATCCTCTTTCTGGCCATAGTGACGATAACCTAATTAAGAAGTTTATCGGCACTCAAGTGACATCATAAGAACAATGCCATGATATCAGTTATATATCTTATCTTGTATTGGATTTTTAGGGTGCACATACAATGGAAAACAAGAGGTCAATCTTTAACATAAAACACAAGTATAGTCATGAAATAACTAGAATATTTGCTTTCCTTTACCTTGTTTATCTCATCTCGTAAAGTAGAAAAGTTAATATTATATTGTGGCTGCACCACTCGTGATATAGCTACTAATATCCACCTCACTCAATGAGATAACCATGGCATTTGTCAAGGAAAGACAGATATCCTCTATATGAACCGATTACAGGTGACCAAGTTCCAGCAACTGTCCCTGGAGTACAGCAACAAGAGGCAGCAGATGAAGAACCCCTCACCTCAGATGAGGCAAACTCTCGTACGTACTTTCATATTCTCACATCTCATTAAATTTTCCCTTTTTTTGATACCCCCGCTTGATCACTCTTTTAAGATCTCAGGCATTGAGTCTGAAGCTGATGTTCTGGAAATAGCCCAAAATTACTTCATACACCTTTAAAGCTTCTGCACAGCTTTGTATTGATGCAATTGCAATATATTGAGTGTCGACCAGCCTTAACTCTTTTGCCGCTACATTCCATTTATTCCATTTCAACTGATGGTTTTGATAATATTATTGCTTTGCAATTCTTTTAAAAAATCTTTTTGTAAAATGATAGTAATAAACAACCTAACAGATGTGAATAGGTTGAAAATCTGCATCAACTGTATAAGAATATCAGTTAAATGACCTACTACCAACAAATATTTGTCTTTGTGCCTGCAGTAGAAAAGTTTCCAAAATTACATTTAAGTCATTGGCGGATGTCACCGACCAGATTTCAATCACAAATTACAACTTAAACCTGTTTATTTTCTCTATACTGAACTGATAAGCCTTAAGATTGTGATTTTCAGAAACAACCAATGCTTCTCCAAAAATTAACATCATTTATAAAGTTTGACAAATTCAACTCCAATAACATACTCTGTGTCCCTTTAAATCTGCCATGCTCTTTGAATCTCAAGATACTATTCAGGACAATTGCTTCATGTTGCTAATAGCTACTCTCCACTATATGTTGCAGCTATTAACTCAGGATTTGAATTAATTATTTATAGCAATACATAGCAAATGACATGATGGGTGTCAGGGTATTGTTGAAGTCTTGCAGATATGAATAACCTGTTCAAGCAGGATGGGCAAAAACCAGAAAGAAATTATATTTATCAGATTAATATTTATTTCAGCTATTCATTGTTTAATGCAAATTTCTCTAATGAATAACTATTCAATTCAGTTCCCTAATTGGTATACTCCTCTCACATAACTGTCACTCACTGTTACCAATATTGATGTTGCAGATACAGTTTATAGATGATCACAGGAAGAAGACTTCTGCAGGGTCAGTATTCAGTGGTGAAAACAGTTTTATTAAGCAAAAATCATCCCAATAATTCATTTTAATAATTAATACTGTTGAGCGACCATTTGATACTTTGTTGGTGTTTTTACAGCTTAGGTATTCACCCTTTTTGATTTCGTATTTAAAGCTCAGGTAATTTCAATCAAATTTCTAATTAAATGTTTATAGCTTAAATATTGCCCAAGCTGAAATAGCTCATTGAGAAGATACTGCAGTTTTAAAAAATGTGTTGTAGAAGTTACTTCATTAAATACTTTCTGAACAACTAATGTGTTAAAAATTATCAACAAAATATATACTTGGAGCATCATTATCTAGAATAAATTCAAACTGATAATGTGATTTTAAATAATGTTTTATCAATCATTTTCCAGAATACAACCGTCATCTTTTGGTGGTGAGTAAAATATAACGTCTTCAGTGTTCAATGTCCTGTATTTTAGAAAACATTAGCTGAAAATTGTCTCAATGAAAAGTGATCCAACTTTAAAAATTTATGATAAAACAAAAGACAAATAAAGAAAGATCTAAAAGAGAAACTTGCAAAAACTTTCATAAACAATAAGAACATGCCTTCGCTAACTGTTAATGATTGGTTATTTTTCTTCCAGGAAACACCAGTGGAATCTTTGGAGGTGGAGGAGGAGGCGGAACTTTTGGGGCAGGAGCTGGTGGAGTGTTTGGGTCCACATCCGGATCCTCGTCCTCTTTCGGAGGCAACTCAAGTGGGACATTTGGACAGTCTGGCAACCCCTCTAGTACATTTGGTGGAGGGACCTCTGGGTCCGGGTCCTTGTTTGGTAAATCAACACCAGCTGCGACTGGTGGACTCTTTGGACAGGGTGGCTCAGGAGCATCAACCTTTGGATCAGGATCTTCATCTGTGTTCGGGAGTGGAGGCCCAACTGGTGCCTTTGGTGCTGGCAGTACAACTGGATCTTTTGGGGGAGGGGGTACCAGTGGAGGTTTTGGGAGTGGGAGTTCCAATGGAAGTTCTTTTGGAGGTGGAAGTGCCACAACTGGGGCTTTAGGAGGAGGTGGGACGGCAACGGGACTCTTTGGTGGAGGCGCTTTTGGAAGTGGAAGTTCAACAGGAGGAACGTTTGGTGCTGGAGGCACAACAACAGCCTTCGGAGTATCGTCTGGCACTGGAGGAGGATTTGGTGCTCAGCCTCAGAGTAATGGAACTCAATCTGGTGGATTTGGTGGGTCTGGACAAGGCACTGTTGGCAGCAGTGGGTTTGGAGGAAGTGCTCTAGCCACTGCTGCAACAAGCAGCTTTGGAGGTGGTGGGACACCAACATCTGCTTTTGGTGGTTCTTCAGGTGCTTCTTCCACTCAACCACCAAGTGGTTTCTTCAGTGGTGGGCAGGCTCAAAGTTCCACCCCCACCCTTTCTGCCCCAACCCCTTCTGCCCCCACCCCACCTAACTGTAAAACCTACACCCCCTTGGCTGACCTCACAGAGGAAGAGAAGGCTCAATTTTCTGCTCCCTCGTTTGTTCTGGGGAAAATTCCAACGAGGCCTCCTCCTCGGGAGCTGATTAATGGAGGCATGCAGAGGTAGTGACTGCTGTGATTCATAAATTTTATTATTTTGTAAATAAAGAATTTTATGTTCATATTAATAGTCTTACTGTTTTTAAACTTAGGATTCAATACTTAAAGTTGGAAAGAACATGTAACATATTGGAGAAAGATGACTTAATCCTTTTAAATTCATTTTATTCACTGAAGAATAAAGTTTGAAATGAAATAATTTCGAAACATAATTATTATGCACTGCACACATAATAATGTGGGCCTTAATAAATAATTTCATTTCACATTTTCACAAAACCCTTTAAATAAATAAATTATTATAGCAAGTTCTGAAAAACCTTTTAAAATTCTTGCAAATTTAACTGCATTTTAAAAAACATTCTGCCCATGGTCTTATTTTCATAACGGCACACATTTGTAATTGATTCACCAGAATAGTGTTGATTAGTTAAATAACCTTGGAATGACATTCTTTTTGTTTACAAGTCAAAGGATAAACATTAAGAAAGTTGGTGAAAATGCATTTCATCAACTAGAAATTTTACATCATTCTACGGTAATTTGATTAGACGCCAACTATACTACCTGCTTTGAAAACTAAAATTAATTCATTATAAACTCGGTGACATTAATTCGTAATAATGGTCAAAAAAAACAAAAAAACACCATTATTTGAACCATGATGAATATTTGTAACAATTATAATATCGCCGATCGGCTAATGAAAATTGCGAAATATCGGAAACTAACGAACGCCACGTCAGCTTTTATTCTTTGACTCAAGGGAGCTAACTGGGTTACCTCCCTTTGATAACAGTGCTGACGTATAGGAAACGTCCTTTGTCTCTTGTTTCATAACACAAAAACAAGTTTTGTTATGTGACATTCTTGGGACATACGAATTGCTTATCAATTTCAATTTATACTATGTTGAATCATTCTTGTCATTTGAGAGAGGGTAAAAAGGGAAGATATGAATTAAGAATAGTTTTAGATAGCTTAATTAATATTCTTACTGTAATCTAGACCTCAATCTAGATTTTGACAAGATACCTTTATAATAAGTTAAATGAGCAATAAGTTACGTGAATACCTTAATCAATATTCGCGCCTGTATCTTATTCTACTAGCGGAGTATAACCTTACGTAATTCTATGAACTAATCGCTATAATGTTGAACGGTACACATTCTTGCTGCAGTCAGTAACTTGGGCCATTATGCACGATATAAAATTGTGGGGAAATCTAAATTGTTCTTTCCATATGCATTTGGAAAGATTGACACGCTCAGTTACTCTCTATGATGAACTTAAAAGTTGTATCCTGGTGTTATACATGTCCAGGCATGCATGAAGTCGTGGGTTACCGGATAGACGCTATCTTCAAACTATGAACATTGAATATATTGGTTAATAAACAGCACATGGGTTATCTACACTTATGAAACTTCAGTAAAGGATACTATGCAAAATGAATTAAACACACATTTCATACAGATAATGACAGTGAGATCAAACGAGCTCGAGTCTTGTTAAAGAATAAAATGTCACACTTATCTTTAACATTGTTCAACAAATAATTCGTTTGATTTTATTTTTTTTCAAGGGTTATGATATGAAATTTGCGGAATAACTTGACTAGGGGATATATAACATCGAAACATTAACCAAGGTGACTAGGCAAAGTCGTGTGACAAGAACCTATTTATAGCTGTATTATCCGACTGTAACAGGTTGGCATGGCGCGTTGTAAACATAGCGGGACTACACTACAGTTACCACGTCATTTCTAACACTTGACCGCAGCGAAACACTACTTACTCTGTGAATGGGCTCTCGGTGCGTTTCGTAACTCGCTTGCGTAATCTACAGGGTTCACATGATGTACATATAATATGCCAGTCCTGCTGATGACGGAGTGGTATTCAAACTATTTAGTTAATTACCCTAGGTCGTCAACATCGGATAATATAATTTCAATTTAGTTTTGAGGAAGAAATGGATACATCGTTCAATCACGCAAATGACAGAAAAACTCATTGAAGGTGCTTGTATTGTTCTTATACGCCCCCCATCTTGTCTTTAACCATTGTACTCACAAGTTGTCGATGTTGTCAAATTCATATTTTGATAAATGCCTGACTGAACACTAGGAATCTGGTGTTGTATATTTCAAGGATGTAAGTTACAGGAGGACATAAGTTGCTGAAATAAGATATGTTGTCACGAGCCAGGGAACAAATGACACATACATGTTATGATATTGTATAAAACATTTCTTAACGTCTAAACGTTTTTCTCAAAATGCCTACATGAAGTTAAGTTTTTGCTTGATGGATTATCGACAGAAAGACTTGTTTTTTTTACTATGAGGGAGTTGGTGTCGGTGGGTGTGAGGTGACTTGGGGTTTACGCCGCTTTCAAGATTATTTCACTTATATCGCGGCTGCTAGTATTTTTCCAGGGAGAAAGCCCGCAACGCCATTGTCACGATTGTGGGCTTTCGCGTGTAGAAAAGTTTCTACTGCAGAAAAAGTTGCCGAGCCCCATGGACTTCTTGATCCGAAGCCGAACACGCTAACCACTGCGCTATCCCGCCCCCTAGTGTCGAAAGATGAATGAAGTTGCTTTCAATCCAGTGGAGACAACCAGAGGATTGCAGGAGTCAGTCACGGATAACTACATACCCTGATGGTGCAGGGTGCAAATAAAGAGGATCAATAAAAGGGTTTCATTTAAGCGCTATTTCATATACCTATTGTAATGTAGGAGAAGCATTAGAATTCTGAAATATAGTATTGACATGTTGAGCTTCAAATAATAATTACAGGTAACTGTTAGGTCACAAATCATTTACTATAAAATTCTCCAACCCAATAAATAAATAAAAATCGACAAACGCTAATTAACAAAAGGTTCTTTTTTATATTTTCTTATTAAGTCAATGTGAAAATGTGAATCCTTTATTTTTGTCAAATTACCTGACAGAATGTTACTGCGAACCATGTTATAGAAGAGACAATCTAGTTAAACTACAAGTAATATAATGCGCCCCGATCTCTGCTGTTCACTGCAGCTAGTTTTCACTACATTGCGATTAAAACGATTTTGAGGCATACACAGTGTATGCATTATCGGAATAGTAATCAAAATGGTTATAAATACATCAGAGAATAGACAAGGCATAACAGTTCTGAGTTCCGGGTCATAAGAAAATATTTGTGAATTTAGGCGCACAAGCCAGTGCTAGTTACTGATAATAGCGGGTAGTGAACATGAATAACAAATTACTTCAACGCCCGCTGTAATAATTCTTAACGCAAATAAGTAAAGTATTATATTTTAAAAATCCATATTTTGTAGTGTTAAACGTACAATAAAGAAGAACGCGAAACCTACCTGTGTGTGCCGATAAGGAAACATATATAAATAAAGGGACGGATAAAAAAAAACAATTTCATAAAACATGCATTGTGCAATAAAGCAAGAGTGACATCGAAAGGAAAAGGTAAGTGTAATATTTGAATGGATTTGATTACATGTACATACAAAGTTTCTAAGAAAGCTGTGTTTTATCTATAAAAAAGAAAAACACGTTTGCAATTATTTCCAACAGAGTACTAGCGGTAATGTGGATATCCTTTTAATTGCCGGTAGATGTATATTGACACACGCCAATATTTTGTAGACATGAACAATGTGCATATATCTGGATTTTATTTATCATATGCCCTTAGGTAATCTACAGTAAACATTATTTGGTAAATATGTACTGTACGTTGGTTATTTAGTTCATTCTAAAATACCGGAAGTATGTATTGCAACTGTTTCTCGATAGATTTGTCATAGAAAGCTTTCAATCATCATAATTTTGTCAATCTTTGATAACGAATACAAGAAATTTTGAATTAATATAGCCATATATGGTATCTAGAATAGTGTCACTATCAAGGCTGCAAAATATGTCATGAAATTCACGGAGTGTCTCTTTATATATTTGTTTCAAAATATACATATGCATATATACCTTGTAAAAGGGATTGGCCAACAAGCTCACAGTGCTTATATTAAGGCCTCTCCCTTGAACAGAATATAGATACATACTTGATCCATACAAAACCCAAATATATAACATTAAACATAAATTTGTAAACATGGTAAGACATAAACAAACATAGTAACATCAAGAATGCCATCATCATAGCAAGGCATATTGTGTTGAGGACATTGTAATATAATTTAAATCAAGTGTCAATAATGAAGTCATGTACAGATTTTATAATATGTTGATATGATATGGTGTCTCTTTTAGCTGCGATGTATGGTTTCATGTTTGGTTGGTTCGTTTCATAATGCGTTACTCAAAGTTACTCAATCGAATAGGATGAATCATAAGACTATTGAGCTACATTGTCCATTTTGTATATTTGATAAAACATGTAAATTATTAGCTTGACAAAAATAGTAATCACGCCGAACTGAAGTTTGGCCCTCTTTCCAAACATTATTTACATAACCAATTTTGAAACACAATTTCTTAAAGAGCCACTCCGTGATTTTCATAACATATTATTTACCTTTGATACGAACCTAAAGGTCATATGTGGTGATATAAAATAAAAAAAATCTTAACTTTTCATGTCCAAAAGACATATATATGACAAATACTGGTTTTCATGGAAAATCTAAAAACAGCCTTATAAATTCACAGAGGTGTAGATATCGCGTCCAATATACATGGATTCTAGTTATATAACCTAACACACGCTATCAACTCCTAACTGCCCTCCTGGCTGTTTTAGATAAGTCTCCAAAATTACGTTTGACTATTTGACGCGCGCCACTGTCCGGTTTTCGATCATAATTGCGACATTCTACCTTCATATTGTCACTGTAAAAAACCAATTAGCTTTAAAATGTGTCTTTTTGGTAACAGTCGATACTCCGCGAACAAATGACACATTGATTAAGTTTGGCATATATGACTCCAACAACTCACGGAGTGGCTCTTTGACTGTAAACATTTAGCATGAACTTGAAATATGTTAACTATTCCGTTCATTTGATAGAGGGCAATAAACCTGCTACAATTTTCTGATATTCAGAGTTCAAAGACATTAGACAGTTCCGTGGTTTAAACAATATTCCTTTCTAAAAGAGAAGTGGATTGGTAAACAGGCTACCAGCCTATCTGAATAGTGTGTATGTATGTGTACACGTAGTGCTATGTAGTTGCATTTTTAACATGTGACGTTACATAGAAGAACAAATAAAATATACAGTCTGCAACAACAATAACAACGAATTAATTTGTAACTTCAACTTTGATGAACAGCTGGAAAAAAACATCAAAAGATCAACATATGATAAATGGACACTCCTTATGCGAAGGTTTGACACAGCTAAACATTTTAGCAATTGATACTTTCTGGAATAATTTTGCACCTTTCTTGAATTGCAGGTTTAGGAAACCGATTGTTGACTTATTATCAGATAAAACTTTTGAAGAATATTTGTATTGCACAATATATACCACAGAATTTTTTATATTTTTTTAAAAATACACTGCAAAGTTATGGACCGAGTATTCTTTATTTGATTCGCACGCGCTTCTGGAATGCTTCGTGAGGAAAAGCAAGAATAGAATCCCGAAACATCGTGATAAACAAATAACATGTGTTTCTATATATGTTTGACAGCTTACATAAAATCTATAGTTCTCAAAGACAGTAATGGTTTTACATGGTAATTGAAAATATACAAATTCTTTTAACTCCCACATCTGATTATCTTTATCGCAAATAATATCATCATAACGCACGCACAATGGATGCAAATAGTTATTGTAAGACAATGGTTGGCTGATTCTGACTGTTGAAAAAGATTATATTTGTTATCTAAGGCATTTTTTGACAACTTTGAACACATGAAGTATCAATCACAGGGGCGTGTATCGCCGAAAATAATAATAGTAATATATAATGAAGAAAAAAAAGGGTATCTCTACTATATAAATAGTAGAGATACCCTTTTTTTTCTTCATTATATATTACTACTATTATTTTCGGCGATACATGAAGAAAAAAAGGGTATCTCTACTATAAATAGTAGAGATACCCTTTTTTTTCTTCATTATATATTACTATTATTATTTTCGGCGATACACGCCCCTGTGGTATCAATGATGTGGTTTAAACATATTTTTATTCAATAAAGAATCTGGTTCGGCAAACAAGCAAAACTCTGCTTATGCTAATGCCTCACCAGTACATACATCAGATAAATTAATACACAAGAACTAGACACAAAATATGACATTATAAAGTACAATCAAAATAAAGTATCTGTACAACAAGTGCTTATTTATATATATGTTCTTTGCAGCTTGACTTCATTTATAATAACACTTAGCGGTACTTATCAAAACGTTTGGTCTTAATGATATATTGATGAAGGGACTTTATTATTTGCAAATTGACGTCATTAGCTGTTTGAGGTGTTCCGTATAACACATTTTGGAGGCTATAGCCATTTGCATAGAAAAATGAATTATTTCTGGCAACCATATACAGCTTACATGTAAACAGGTAATGTACAACATCTTCATTGTGATACCCACAAGCGCATTCAGGAGTGTTTGAAATATGTCTATTTACTTTATCTGCGTTTAGATCACTGCACCCAAGCTTAAGTCTACTATGTATAATCTGACAGAAACGACTTCCATAATTCAGATCAAGATAATTGCTATTTGCTTCATTATTTTTCAGCAGAGATTTAAATTCACTTATGGTGTTTGCTTGCAGGAATTTATCAGGTAATGAATTCCACATCTTTATCGTGTCAGGCAGGAACGATTGTTCATATAATTTAGTTGCACAGTTCGTTGTCTGTAACTTGGACTGGTTTCTTAGATTGTAGTGACTGTTTTCGGAGACAGTATTAGGAATAAGATTGCAGAGGTAGTCTGGTGCGAGACCGTTTATCATCTTGTAGAAATTTATCAATTTGATATCCTGTCTTCGATCTTTCAGTGGTTTAGAATTTGTTTCGATGTATAGCTTGTGATGACTAGTACCACGAACAGCACCACATATTGTACGGAGTGCATCTAAATGTAATCGCTCGAGAGTGACAGACTGATCGATCGTACAGTTATCCCAGATATGACAGCAATAGTCAAATATCGGCAAAATAAAGGATTTGTACATGATTTCAAGGGTTTTTCTTGAGAGACGGTATCAATGATGTCTAAACAACTGTATTGTAATCCCGGTCTTCATTACACCACATTATATGTACGTGTTAATGGGTTAAAATATGAAACTAATTTCAGATAATGACACATTAATGGATGACAACTTCGTCTTTTTATTAAAGACACAATCAATCGTATTTCGAGTTTGTTGGGTTTTATTCATATTTGCCAATAACAAATCAAAATTATAATTTAGTGACAAATATAAGAATATTTTTTGTTAAATTTAAGAGTTTTCAGTCGGTTGTTTTTCTTGAACCACTTGATAAGAGTTTTTAAATATTTATTTACTAATATTCGTAAGTTCGATTATAAGTAAAAGGTGTAAATTACTGTCGAGGCACAGATTTCACATTTCATGCGGTCTCCTTGATGTTATGATACTGACTGATTGAAACGTAGCATTTCTACCGGCGGATTAAGTTAATTAGACGGTTTTCTCACAGAATGACAATTGGGCGCTAAGCACTTGTCAGCCGAGTGTCAATTAGCTCCCGGCGTGCCTCTTTGACAGGTGAAAAGGACATTCAATTGTTGTACGAATGCGCGATTGCACGCCTCGATCGTTTTTATTGTCATTACGTAGTCAATTAAACATTCGTATTGTTCAAATATCAACATGTTAGGTTCAGAAAGGACGCGACTTTGCATGCGAGATCACTAGCAGACCAGCAGTGAAGCTGAAACCAATCTTCTTATAAATGATAAATTCTTGGCGACATTGTATCGCAAAACTTTATCGTAAATATAAGTTGAATGGCGACTGTTCTTGCTCCATTCGCTAATATCTGGGCCCATAACGCCTTTCACAAGGTAAATACTTTTTCGCCTATGTATACTTTCCGCTTTATGTTCTTTTGTTTAAGTGTTTATTAATGGAAATGTACACATACATTGGGTGTTTTTTTTACTCAGTTTTAGAAAGAGATTAGCACCATAGAGAGTGAAATATAGTATTGTACTATAAATACGTTATAAGGTTCCAGCGGCAAAGACATTGTAAGATGTCTGGACCCATACACTTTATCAATAGTTTCTAAATATACTATATATTCTTATCAATAATTAACAAAATCAAAACAAGCTATGTGTATCATATAGCATAAAACAATTCATTTATTTGATTTCGAAACTATGATAAGACATGGGCGATTGATGCGACAATCGAATTGATGTTTATGAACTGTCGTCAATCGCTAATTGTTCAGTGCATTGTGATTGTTTATCAAGAAATATATACAAATAAAAAGTGGTATTTCTATGAAAATATGATTCTATATTAATGTTTATCAAGGAAAATGTTCCATATATCGAAAATCCCGGGACGGGCACCTGGGGCGTTCACCTGCAGTCGATAGGATATAGGTGAAATATGACGTCACTTTGTCACGTGAGTCCACGCGGGATCGAGGCACATGCGCAGCCGCCGCCATTGTTCTTGGATCAGTGGAAGAGGATTTTAGTGTTAATTTTCTTGACATTTTTTCGTTGGAAAGGACCTGTTTTAACCCCAAAAGTGTGCCGATTGTTTCTTCAACAACATTTTGTGTGATCAGACTGTGAAAAGACATTGATTGTTCCCCAAAGGACTCAAAATTTTAGTGTGATGTCTGCAAGTGTAGATCAGGTATGGAGTTTCCGTCCATGCAATCGGCCATCTTACATGGAGTGTTAAGAATGTTGGTCGCGTTTGTTCCTAACGTTGGAAGTTTATATGTTTTGTAATGGTGTCATGTGATTGTTCAGTATCTAATCTTTATTTTTGTTTCATTTCATATCCTTTCAACGCGTTTGTAGAGGACGAAAGGACAACCAAATCAAGGTATGTGGTTACCATCCCAAGTTGTAATCAAAGGGGCAGAATTTAGGCGACATGACACGCCAGCGAGGATTAAATAGGCCACGTTTGATAACACGAGTGACCGTTGTCTCCATATGTTAGACTTAGGCGATAACACAACGAATTTTCTTATGTATATTAACCTAATTATGATGTAATTATTGAGTATCGCTTTAAACTGAAACTTCTACATGCGGAAGGTTTCGTCAGAAAACCACTTTACCGCCTTTGAAAGAGGGGCGAGGCTCTTTGACTTGTAACTTCTCAAAAAGTTTGTTTTGTTTTAGAACCTTTCAATCATTTAAAATATTATTGATATCGTTTTTGTTAGAAGAAAATTTTCGGGAAATCTTTAAGCAAAAAATTAACCCCATTTGTTAAATTTTCATTTTAATGATTATAAATTCATGCTCTTAAAACACCTACTGGGAAGTGCGGTTTATTTTTAAATCTAAAATAAGTCTCGTCATGTGTAAATCCGGCATGTATTACCAACATTTCAATTATATATTTCTGGTATTTTTGGCAACATGAATTATTCCTTTTCATGCACTTACAATTTGTCTAAATAGGTTTGAATTGTACTTTGTAATATGTTTATAACTTGAGTAGAACTGAGGTTTCAGTAAGCGATAGTAAATGTGATAATCATTGCCATGGTAACCTAAGTTGCTATATGGTTCTGTAATTGATTTTTTTCCTATGTAGGTGCTTGTCGTGATGTCCCATTTTCTCACAATGATTATGTACGGTGGTTGCTTTCAGCACAGTAGACAAAGCCAACTGAACAGCTCATTGTCGTGTGATGTCCATTTGATATATTTGTGATCTTTGATATTTCAGTGTCCAATGGTCCCAATAAAGATGGCGGCATGAAAGACGAAGAGTTTGAACAGTACCTTCAACCACCTCATCAGGTATGGTTTCTTGGATATAATAGACCATTGTAATCTGCATTAAAAATATATGAAGAAACTAATATCATGTCATCATCTTTAAATGATAACATTAAATTCTGAAGAAATTTAATCAACATATTCGATTATTCAATTTGACACATGTTTTTGTTATGGACTTGTTTTGTGGAATGTTTGCTTCAGATTGAATATATTTTTCTTCCCCAGACTGGCTACAGTACCGCCCCAATGTCGAGCCCAGGTGTTTCCGATCCTTTCCTGCCTAGTTACTACACTCCGTCAATGTCGTTTCCGTACATGGACCAAGGACTTGGTGCTGGCCCCTGGTCGAATGGCGGGGACCCACCGATGTTTTCTATGACCAGTTATGACTACAATGGAATTTTTAATAGTTTCGGGTACCCTCCTTTTGGATGGGATTACTCAGCAGACTATTGGGGAAATCAGGCAGGTCAGGGACAGAAAAATAATCGTCAATATTCTGAGGAATATTATCGACCTGAACAAATGATGCCGACAGAAGCATATGCTGGTATGAATGGTGAACTTGATCGTGATGGCGTGAATAGTGTGGAACAAGGATTGAAAGGAATGAATTTGGGTGATGGGAAGAAAATGGAGAACGTTGGAAATGATATGGGAGTTGAACAGAACGGTAATGTGGGTGTGGCTCAAGGTCCTCCCATGGTTGCAGGGGGTGGTGCTCAAGCTCCTAAGAAAGCATCATGGGCGGCCATAGCAAGTCAACCTGCACGTCCTCAACCTGCGATGAAACCTAGGACAATTCCAAGAGCGCCTGTGAACCCCAACAAGCATAACATGG
Organism: Phorcus lineatus; assembly: GCA_921293015.1. Lineage (NCBI taxonomy): Eukaryota > Metazoa > Mollusca > Gastropoda > Trochida > Trochidae > Phorcus > Phorcus lineatus. Next base: position 3,629,884 of record OV121081.1, on the reverse strand, counting down.
ACATTGGAACTTGGGACAATCGGGGAAACTCGGGAAATCGTCAACAACAGCAGCCTCGACAAGGATTTAGTGCTCCCCGTCGGCAAATGACGCCTTACAATTCTGGGAACTCTTCTGCAAATAGCCATAGCAACTCTGGTGGCAATGCAGGATTCAATTCTTCGTCATCTGCGTCGGCCTCTGCCCCTGCAGCGACTGCATCGCACCCTGTGTTGGACAAGCTGAAATCTGCCAATCAGTATAATCCCAAAGAGTATAATTTGAACCCCAAAGGAGCTAGATTCTTTGTAATCAAGAGCTATTCGGAGGACGATATTCACCGTTCGATTAAGTACAGCATCTGGTGTAGTACGGAACATGGAAACAAACGACTAGATTCTGCCATCCGTGAGCGTGAAGGAAAAGGGCCTGTCCTCCTTTTGTTTAGCGTGAACGGTAGCGGCCATTTCTGTGGAATGGCTCAAATGATGTCACCTGTGGATTATATGAAAAATTGTGGCGTTTGGGCTCAGGATAAGTGGAAGGGTCAGTTCGAGGTGAAGTGGATCTATGTCAAGGACGTCCCAAACAGCCAACTCCGACACATACGTCTGGAGAACAATGAGAATAAGCCCGTCACAAACTCTCGGGACACTCAGGAGGTTCCTCCAGAGAAAGGAAAACAAATTTTGAAAATCTTCCACAATTATCGACACACAACGTCGATCTTTGATGACTTTATTCACTACGAGAAACGTCAGGAAGAAGATAGCAAGAAGGTGTGTATAGATCAGGAAATTCGCAATGGCTTTCAATCTGTATTAAAGACAGATAATCAGAATATTAGAGTAAGACATGGTCGATGAAAACCAAATAATGATTATTTTATTTTCATTTTATCTAGTTTATATTTGTTTATTTTTATTAATATATTTTCTTGTTATACTGGCAATGGAGATTTGATTTATTTTAATAACTTTGCATACGTGTTCTGTAGCATTAACTTTATGATTATGTTGGTTACTAATTACTTGAATTTTGTTGTTGTACATCTGTTAATGATCATGGTGTTTTTGAATAAGGTATCAAAAGCTTTTAGGAATAATCTATGAAAACTTTACAGTGGTTATGATTTGCATGTTGTAATTGTTCCATGTGTCATTTCAGGATTGAAACTGTTCCCAGGAGCCATGTTTCAAGCACTGGTTAGTTTCATCGCTTCTCTTAAAATAAAGCTTACTGCAGTAAGACCAATTTAAAATTTGTGAAAGGAATAAGATTTTCATAAGTCTGCCCTGCTGTTCTGTCACCAAACTTGTCCATTCAGTCCGTTGAAGTTTGAGTAAAGGCTTGGTGAAGAAGATAATAGTGTAGTTATCCTTAAAAACACTACTGTCTTGCAAGATTGGACTGGTTATCTGACAATGGATGCTGGTCTTTCATCAGTTTTCTAGTTTTACCAAATTTGCTTCTTTTCACAAGTTTTAATTTGGTCTAAGTTTATTTTAATATATGAATATTATAAGAATTTGAATGTTACAAATTGGGTATTATGGTTTTTATATGCTGACAGGTCAGTTATAAACAAATGAATTTTAAAACTCTGAACGATCAGTGATTTGCCAATTCTAACCTTAGATAATTATTAAAAAGACAGTTGATTTGCTTCTTTGTTAGATTAAACTACCAATTCAGTATTACTTGGTGCAAAAAGACTGTTGCCAGTCCATTGAATTATTGACATACAAATGACCAGCAACTATGATCCTTATAGATCAAATATTATGATGCATTATGTCAATGTTAATTTACACTTGATCATCACCTAAGATTAAGTTCACATACAAATCATTTCTTATCTTCTATTGAATCTTTCCAGTGTTCTATTAATACAATTCTCTTTAGTCCAAGACTGTTGTAAACATTTATGAAACTACATGTTCAGTTGTTCCCCGTATCAAATTTCACAAATATTGCAATATTATGTAGGAAATAAATGTTAAGCTAATGAAATAGTATTTGATCGTATAATTGTTTTAAAAATATATCTTTTTTCCTATTACATTTTGCTTTCCTATCTTTACAACTATTATTAACATAAGTGACAGTGGAGTCATGTGGACGTTTCGTCAAGCAAGCATTGGGTTGTAAAATTCTTTATTTGCACGTCAGTTGTATAAGTTAGACATGACAAGCATACAGACACTAGCTAGTGATGGCGAAGTCATGTGATCAGTAATGATTCATGAATGAATAGTGTAGGCAGTGGATGAACCAGTAAGTACTGGAAGAAACCATTTGGTGGTACATGATACAGGAAGGGGTTATTGTGTTGATGGGGGGATTGGGTGCAAGATAGGATGATTCATAACTATGGCTCAGATCCTGTTACTGTATCCTTCAGAGTTTCAGAAGTATAGCAGAGTTTAGATTGCTTTATCTTGTGTCAAAATAATTTGTAGAATTAATGACTTTGACAAAATGTAAAGTTTTCTTTAATGTCATCCCTGATTTTAGTTTACTTTGACAAAGTTCATAGATGTCTTTCTAGTGTCTGGTTTCCAGTTTCTAGGACTTATAGTTATGTAATCAAGTACATAATTTTCAATGATCTAGTTTTTAGATTGGCTTTTAGAATGTTGTATACTATGTACACCCCTTAGCCAATGACAATTAAGATGTATATAGCAGAAAAGACCTAGAAAGTTGAAATGTTGTGTATAGACTTCTAATCCAATGGGGATAAGGAATTGGTTACTCTGCAATCCCTAATAAGGGTCACAGGGTCAACGGCCTAGAAACCTGTTTTCTTCTCCTGCTCCAGAAACAAAGAGCCTTGAAAGCTGAAATTCAAAACTTATGCACAAGCTCCTTAGCTGATAAATTCCTATTTTAAAAAAAATATGAAACTGTGCCAGCACTGGCCTTTGTATAATAGTAAATGTAGCCTTCTCGCTGCTAATGGCTGAAATATTGCCCAAACAGTGTTACACAACAACTCGCTCACTAATGTAGCCTCACGAACCACATATCTTGATTCACTTCTAATGATGATATAGTGTAGCCAGAACTAGTTTATTCTTTCTTTTACAGTTTAACAAGTCTGTATTATTAAACAAATGTACATGCCTAACCAAGCTAAAACAATGGTAATAAACATATTTTGAGTCAAAATACCTCTGCATTTTATGAAAATGATTTGCCCATGGTACAAGAAAATTTACTTCTTTTGAATTAGGTATGAAAAAGTTTGGTAAGTGGATATTTGATCTCCTGACTTGACTTATTTGGTGAAAGAAAATGCTACTCAGAAAAAATGTTTCCAAAGTTTATCCTCCAGAGTAAAAAAACTTGGATCAGCTAATTACGATATTATGTTTCTGTACCTTGTCTGCTCATCTGAAAGAATTTACACTACAGCAAGTTTATTTTTTCTCCCTATCCCCCCACCTGCTTTAAGACATTTTGCCCCAAATAATATTTATATCAAATACATTTTCTGGCATTACAACAAATGCCATTTGTTCTAAACTTCAGTAATGTTTCAGAAATGGCTTGTTTAAATTTCTTTCAATAGACCTGTTAACGGCTGAAATATTGCCCAAGCAGCGTTAAACAATAACTTAATCACTCACTCTTTCAACAGACATGATAATTTTGAATGGTCAAATGTAACATCTTTTGTAATCTAATTGTCAGCAATCTTAAAGATTTCTATGCGAAGGCCAAAATTTGACAAGCTGTAGTAAGTGATTAACAGTGAAGAGGTCAACAGGTTATTCAAGCAAGGCTGAGATGTATAATCAAATTATATTATATACATTATATACAGGTCCTCCCTCTGTCTCTTCCTCATATGCTCAAATATTACCTATAATGACAGTTTTCTTATGTGATCAGTATATCTTGAGAGAATCCTAATTGGTTGAAATCTGGATGGTGTGCATCATTTCTATCTTGTAACTGTATCCTTCACCTGTGCAGGGCAAAATACTTGTTTAAACTGGCACAGAGTATGTTGATGGTCAAATATTTCATTCTTTGAAAATGGTGTTATTCAATTGGGAATTTCTAGTTGTTTCTGAAAATTAACATCAATGACCATCAGTTCAGTATGGTGACATTATACAGGTTATAGTCGAGATTTATGATCGAAAACTGGACAGTTGCGGGCACCAATAACTCAAACGTAATTTTGAAAACTTATTCACAATAGACACAATGACATATATTGGTTGGTAGTGGTTGATAGGTTATTTAACTAATATACATTTAAATGGAACTCAAAATTTCTTCTTAAAATTCATATGGTCATTTCTCTTTTACAATTAAAAAGAGGAAAATATTATGTCGACATTTATGAGACACTGTTAAAGAGAGTGACTTTAGAATGGCGATTTGAACTAAACTCAGGTCGTAGTGCATTTTGGCTCTTATTCAAGCCACATAAAAAACTTATGAAACATACTTTGTGTCACTTTAAGTAGTTTAGAGATTTGAAATTGATGATTGGAAAAATAGGGATGCCTGTGTTACATTTTTTTAAAGAATTGGTTATGTTGGTAGAATGAGATAACTTGGTGAGGAGAATAAGCATTGAACCATCAGGCCAATTTAAAATCTTTAGTGTTTGGGTTTTGATGAAGTGATAAAAATTAATTTAATTAATTGAATTTTGATTTTAATGTGCTTTCTATATTTTCAGTAAATGGCGGTGTGCTGTGTTCTTGGCATATTATATAAAGGTTAGTTCATAAATCATAAGTTTGAGTTACTTGACAGAAATCACAAATATAAAGGTATAAGGTATAAAATATCTAAAGCTAATTGGACTAAAATATTTCTCTGTAACATCCCTAATCCATTTAATTTGGCCTTGTCATTAGGTATTTGCTAACAGACTAGTGCTGGATATTAACTTAATCACTCACTCAAAATAATGAAAATTGTTTAATTGGCCTTCAATAACATTTAAAAAGCTGTAAATTGAAATTAGATATTTTGAGGTCGGAGGTATTTTAACATGTGACTTGTAATGTATTTTGAAGTTGTTAAGGATCAAGATTTTCACTTCATTAATTTTGGTTTGATCTGACTTCAATTGGATAAAATGTTTTGTTTATACCTGATGTAGTTAATCCATAGTAATAAGAAATATTATAATGAACCTTTTTTGTTTCAGGATGTAAAAGTAAATTCTCAATGAGGATTATTGCCAAGCAACGAGAAACTGATGACTTTGCCATTGTGACTAAAATTTCTCTGATTTCTGGTTATGGAATGGACATTTTTTTTCAAGGAATAGACCTAGTAAGACATCGTCTTAGAAGACATAAAATCACCTAATACTTTACCAATCAATTTTATTGTGGAGGGGTACCACTGACGATCCCTCGCGGTTTCTGAAGTTGACAGACCAATGTAGCTTGTTGTTATGCCCGGATGGGTTACCTCCCTTGAACAGAAGGAAGGTGATGCATCTAAGTTCGTCCTCCAATGCTCTGCCTGATTCAAAAGGTTTTAACACTCAGCTGCCACTCTGGGTCAAGACTTGTCTCTGTGTTTTTACATGGGGTTCATCAAGTGGACAAAAATGTGCGGTGATAATTTTTTTTAAATGTGAAAAAAACTCAAGTGAAACCCAACAAAGACTTCAAATCGTGATAAAAACACTTCTCCAGTGATACAAACTCTGAACTTCAGTGAAAAACTAAGTTGTTTTTAAGACATTCATACACTGATTGCAGCAAAACAATTTTGGAGCAGATGATTTTTTTGTGGCCAATGATTATGGCGTCCGTTGTGTCTGAGCGTGGAGCCACGGTTGCTACTGGACTTGCAGCTTGTGGCCGTGGGACTGGTAGCAGTTTGTTTCAGTTATCCCAATAAAGTGTATACTAAGCATGTGTATGTAGAGCTTCTTTAATTCTTTACATTATGAAATGATGCTTCCTCTCATGCTTTCTGTAGCATCTCATCTTTTCATCTTTAGATTTTTCTGCTCTCGGCCAGGTTAGCCTTATAGTGTTACTCTTCCCTATTAAACTTTTAGGGATTAAGAAAGAAATGCCGCAAGTCTGGAGTGTCATTTGAACAGATGAATTTAACAGAAACAGTGGTTGCAAACTCAAATAGATGCAAGTATTCAAGTAGACAGAACATGACGGTTGGTTGAATTATGAAATGTCTGCCTTTAAGGCATCTGTTCGAAAATCTGAATTTTGAAATCTGATTGATTACATATGAAAACATTCGGCCTATGACTGGCTGCGTTTAGAACATGTCTGGCAGGGATTTGTCGCTAGGCTGACCTGGTCCTTGCCTTTCTATAAATCCACGCTGAAGGTTTGTATGACAGGTATCAATTCATTGTGATTATCTTCATACTTGACCCGATGCAACTACTCGTTAAGATTTCTTTTCAAATAATTTTAATCTTAAGAAAAATCCAGAGAAAAATTATTAAATAGACGTGACAAATATTAACTGTTTGTTTTATGGGCAGTATATTTTGCCAACTGTTATACATCATGTTTTGATTGTCATTAGAGAATTGGCAATTATCTAATGCACTGTTTTGTTGAATTTCTTTTAGGAAACTTGCTGTGACTAAAGCACTACTGTTAAAAACTGATAAAATATGCTTCAACTGCTGATGGTTTTGAGCATATGATACAAAACCTCAAGGTGAGGGACAAATTTAATGATGGAATTTATAAACCTTCAGAGAATTTTACTGAGAAAAGTATTGTTTATTTGCCATTTGTAACAAATATATTTGTTGAAAGAAATCATGCTGAAGAGAATCAGGGGAAAAAATCATGAAAACTGATTTAATCACCGGACAATGAAAATGATACCTTTAGAAATGAGAGGAAACATCACCAAATCATTCATTATCAGGATATTTTCAAATTTCAGTATAATCTGACACCAGATTTTGCTCTTTGATTTGCTGATCAGTTTAGTGCTGACATTTTCATCAAGTTTGATTTTCCTTCAGTCGTGTCCAGCTCAAGAAGAGAGGTTTCCATACAACTATACAATGTTTGAATGTTAATTATAGTTGTCAAAAAGAATGTAATGGAATAAAATGTTGGCTGAATCCATTTAATCGATCATGAATGTTTGTGTGGTATTTGTTGGCTAAGAAGACTTAAGAACAATGTTTTTTTTACTGGTGTTGAATTGAATTCTTTATGAAATACCTACTTGGGTATCTCCTAGTTTACAAATGCAATTGATGAGACATTGGATTCCACCATCTTGGTATGATAATCCATTTATTTTTAAGTAATTTTAGTGTTGTAAGTCCATTTGGACTTGCCAATGATTTAAAGTTCGATAGTATCTTGCAAAAATTATTTTTAATTTCTGATAAAGTATAATCTAAAAACATGCATGTATTAAGTAAACAAACATTTACACCAAAACTATACATCAAGACAAATGTTAAGCACCCTTACATTTAAAGACACTCCATTTATTCATAATTTTCGGATGTTCATGGTTGTGAAAACACCAATTATGCATTATATGCAATAAAAACCTCTTGCATGCACATCTTCCAATGACAAACAATTAATTTGAAGCTCATCAGGTCTATAAACCCCCCCCCCCCCCCAATTTTGCCTACTGCATGCACTGTTGTCTGGCAATAGGTGCTTAAGCATTGCTTTTCTAGAGAACCAGAAATCATGTGCAGTTTATTGAACAATTTATAAATTTAGTAACCCTGTGGTTCTGTGAAAGAACGGCTCTAAAAAGCTAGTGTTCTTCCATACAGGACTAGCAACCCTTTAACCCTTGAAGCAAAAGGTTAAATCTCGTTTACAAACGTCTTGACTGCCTAGGAATATCATTGATAGTTTCGGTGACCGTACAGCCTTAAAGTCCTTTTTCACTCTTCTCGAAAATTAAAAGCTTAGAACGTTGAAAAGTTGTGAAACCTTCGTACAGACTCGTCGACTAGTGAATTGTAATTTAGTGTTATTGTGACCTTGTGGCCTTCGCGTCACCAAGTCAAAGGTAAACTTGGAAACATAAAACGTAAAGACGATAAAATATGCATGGTATTGCAAAGACTATTTATCTATGTAAATGTCGCATGTTATTTTCGCTTCAGCGCATACAGAATTATTTGCCTGATTTTCATCGAAAACAAATTAGTCTTATTTGCGTTTGGCGATGATTATGATTATTTTATTGGATATCATAATAATTGGTGTTATTACACATGTTATATGCAAATTTGACAGCATGAATTCCATGATGTCTATGTATTGCGAAATCTTGATCATTTCAAGGATTTTACGAGCGGTTTTGTTAATAGCCCGTACGATAACAATACGTAAGACAGCACATTGGCTAAATGTCATCGTAGCGGGGGGTGTTGTATTATGTGGCATTCTTCCATGTTTGTGATGACCTTGAACTTATTTTCAAGGGTCACTTCGGCACTTTCACCACTTTTAAACCTTATCAAAGGCTTCAAATTTGGTCAAATCTTACATTGAGAGATTACGTAGCCACTAGTGGTTTGAAGACATTGACATTTGATCAAGAATTAAAAACATTTGCCATATTACACACCCAAAGTAAAGTTTAATGTCGAATAATGGATAATTACGAGGATGTTAACAAACTTCAATTGCACTCAACGTACTGCAACGCAGTGCTCAACTACGTAACTTAAATTATGGAAGTTGAAGTTGAAAAAGTCAATGTTACTGTCACCCAGTCACTGATGTTCCGATAGTCTTAAATCGCCCCTGGGAAACTTCAAGTTAGTTTTGATTTTTCCCGCCTTGAGACTTTTTGTTTGAGAAAGTTATCCCACGATGGAGGGAAGCAAACCAGAAGGGTAGGTTTTTATATAACTTATGGACCGAAGAAAAGCAAATTAGATATTTTGTATTTACACGTCTTCAATTACATTAATGCTGAGTGTTCAATATATTTTGCGAGGAAAAAAACCAGCCGCGTTCTGCACGCGCTTTAGACCCGCTACACGTGCAGTGCTAGTGAATACTTTCCGTGTCACGAAGAACACTGAGTTTCAATTTACCATTGTCTTGGACCTTCGTAACCGAGTTGTCGGGATTGTTTAAATAAATGAATATTCTAGTTGGTGGTATTTAATTATGTTTTCTCATTTTAGAAAGAATTTGATATTTGAATAATTTCCATTTAAAAGAATATTGTTTAAGGTAACCCGGCCTTTTTAAAAAAAAAATCCCTGGGACACTGACTACAGAGGTTGCCCCGGTAAAGGAGAACACAATAAAACAATAGAGTGAGGCTCATAGATGAAATAATAACTCAAAAGAAACTGGAGAAGGAGTTGGTAAGTTTAAAACTGCTCTTTCCAAAGCATGCCCAGGATTTGAATTTGAATTTTAAAGAAAATCTTGCCACCTGATGAGTTGTTAAGACGAGGGTGTGCGCTTAGAGCTGGAATTGAAAGCCAATGTCGTCAACGGTAATTTCTATAGAGAGATTCCTGATGAAGTTTCCCCAAGGGTGATTTGTGGAGTGTATCTGAACATTAAACCCTTGGTGACCGATGAAGTAACCAAACATGCTTATAGACAAATCTTTAATAAAACATAGGTATGATACTTGGATGGAAGTTTTTATAAATCATTTGAATATTTACAAGATTCAAAGTAACATACTTCAACCATGCTAGGTTATATAACTATAATCGAAATGAAATATTTTGAATAAAAATTATGTGGCTTCGAAATATTCAAAATAAAATATATTGAATAAATATTACGTTGCTTCGAGAAAAATAAAGCTTGCCCTGAAAAATCGCCGGTTCAAAACAGTATACAGTATTATGGAGGATGCCAGATGAAACCTGGCGATTATTCAAGGCAGGTGAACATTTATTTCAACATTTATGTACACAGTGAAACAAGTGTTGCACCCCCAAAATAAAAGTTAAGTTAATTAAGGCACTAACCAAATGATGTTGTTGTACCCTTGAATCTGCTATGTTCTCCATCCAATAGCGACAAGCTGCACGTGCACTTTACTCTCCACGATTTCCGAAATTTACAGTAAAACGTTGATACAAGCCGTTTAAGCCATTGTAACCCAGAATGCCGGGTGCTAGTCTGTCAGAGGCTGTCAAGTGGCAGATAAATTGCAATAAGAACTGGACTTCATTTCTCTACCATAAGTCATTTAGCCAGAAAACATGCAGGAACCAATAACGTGAAGAATCGCACACCCTCAGGCAGACCACGTATCACCTCCGTGAGAGAGGATAGATCATCGCTAAGGCTCGTAAGAAGGTGCCCTTTCGCTTCCAGTACTACCCTGAAACGCCACACCGTCAGTTCAGTCACCAAACTGTCAGAAATTGACTCAGCTGAAGTCCAGGAGAGTAATCAAGCGACCGAAACTCAGTAACAACCACAAGATTATGGAAGAAAGTTCATTGGTCAGACGAAAGCAGGTTCCTTCTGCACTCCGTGGATGGCAGGAACATACGGTTTGGAGGTTTCGAGGTACAGCGTATGCACCACGAAACATCATGTCAACAGTACGTTATGGCGGGGTATCTGTGATGGTATGGAGGTGTTTCTCGTTTAACTGCAAACTTGATCTTGTGACCTTACGAGGTAATTTGACAGGAGATCGCTACATCCGCGAAGTCCTTGAACCTGTTGTCGTGTCCCATTTCGACAACCATGGCATGCACTTGCAACAAGACCTGTATTCAAGGACGATATTGCTAGACCGCATCGTTTACGAGGCAGATCACCCAGAACAATGCCCTGACACCCCTCCCCCGGCCTGCAGTGAGTCCGGATCTTCATCCTCTTGAACATATTTAGGACATTTTGGGCCGACTGGTACAACGCAGGGATCCTCCTCCTCAGAACTTGCTTGAAATGGAAGCGGCATTATGAGGCTAAGACTTTAAGCTGTCATTGAAATGCATGGTGGAAGTTCGCGTTACTGACTGTTTTTGTACCTCAAGTCCCTGCATGATCCTTTAAAACAATCCAAGTTATTGTTTCGTAATTTAAATTTGATTTATGACCATCCTAAAATTTTTGTCTTTTGCCACAAATTTGAACCCCATAATTGAGAGCAAAATTTTGATAGAGTGGCCATTTACAGTCTAATACTTAGTAAATAGCTTTTCAATCTTTCCATCACCAAGTTTCATGTGATGATACTGTTATCTTCCACAATCACCAAAACTATTATACCCTACTAAAAACAGGGGATGCAACACTTTTTGACTATGTATCTATATGTTTTATGAAATATATTACCTAATAATGTCCAATGAGTTCAGCAAATTAGGGTTATGGAATGGGACGGGGGATGTTAATTCTATGTTATTTTACAATCGAGTCTTCAACCTTTTATAAAAAAAAATCTTAAAAGACCCCATGTACAATTTTGGGCGAGCGAGAACGATTTGGTGCAGAGATCCCCATTTGTGATCCAAGACACCTAATAAGGTTCCAGATAACAGATGGCCGTCACATCGTTAGCCTAGGTCAGCAGTAAGACAGACTCATCTAAGCAAATGATCTCCGCCTGCAGTTGAGGAATGCCACGATATGTTATCGTTCTTGTCAATTCGTAGATTTTACACGTCCTCTTACTGTGACGCCACTTAGTTCATGACATCAACGCATTTGGATGTCAATAGGTCTTTGACGTCAATGAATTGTGATATCATGTAGAGATATCACTTCTATGCATATCTGAATATAAAACAAATATCCCACTTCATCTTTCCACAGCAGTCAATCCGAGTCTGTTTAAGCGGTTAGCCTGTTATTAAAGTTCCTGAGACTGGTTACAGCTAAAGTCATTTGAGGCTCAATTCTTAAAGTGTCCAAGAACTTTATGGAAACTATTCGGCCTAGTAGCTTGATTTTATGTTTGACGAGGCTAATATGATCTTCAATAGGCAAAGGAAATGTCCATTTAACATCGCACGCCAAACAAAAATGTTTTAATGAATTCAACGCTGACATGGACATGCTGTAACCTTTTTCCTTATAAAGTCCTTGAGTTTACGTCGGAATGTTGGATTGCACAGCCCGTATATGATAGGGTTGGCTGCACATGGGATGTAGTATGTGCGAACAAACACATTAAAAAACCATGGAACAGTGTCTTTAAAGTTCTCAAGAGCGTCCTCAGATATCAACATAATCAACATTTTACACATGATAGGAGTGTAAGCTAAGAATGACGTCACTGTTATTGTGAACATAACCACTGTCAGAGTTTGAACACCTTTAGGTCGTTTTGAAGCGCCTGGTGTGGTTATCGCAGCCGATATCCGGTTTGTTTGCGCAGCAGTGCTTTCGACATTCTGTCCGATGGTCTGAATGCTTCCAGTGGTATTTGATGATTGAATAGACTTATTTTGTTGTTTTATTGTATGCCTATACACTTTGAACCAAATCAGGATGTAGAGAGTGATCAGTAGTGTAAATCCACAAATGTTTTGCAATATCCAGAAAATGTAGTTAAAAAGAACGAGATCCTCATCATGACCATCAGCAGTGGAGCAGCGAGTTCCATTGACATTTTCTCCAGCGATCGGCACCGTTTTCCTTCCGTATTTAAACCCTGCAGGGATGGCGAAGAAGAAAGCAAGCGCGAAGCAGACGATAATTACAACCCTTGCAGTTAGAATACTCATTTGTTTCTTGAACGGAAAACAAACCGATTTAAAACGTTCCACAGCGATAGCGATCAGGAGATACATCGCTGTTATGAAGAGGAAGTCATGGATCAGATGGAACATCTTGCACAGACCGATATCTTCTCCAAACGTAAACATTGCCCTGAGTTCATGAATCTCGAGTGGAATGTCAACAAGGCAAATGGTCAAATCCAGAAAAGACAGTGATAGAATGAAACTTCTGATGGCAGAAGATTTCATCTTTGTCCAGTAGACGTATATGATGAGTATGTTACCCACAGATCCAACAAGAACGGTGAGGATGAGGAATACTGCTGCCGGCAGAGCCTGCTGGAAGTATCTAGCATTCGACTCGTTCAGGATTATCTCCCATTCTTCTGAGTTCATCGTGGTGGAACTGCAAAAACAGTTTAGAACAAATGAATGTATGGTAGGAGCAAGGACAACACTGTGGTATGGGTGACTCTTACCGTACTGCTCATCTGTGACGTCTATACATACTTATACAATGCTAATACTTGTACAATGAGGTACAAATATCTTCATTGGACATTGGGTTAATGTACAAATTTGATAGAGAGAATGTATAAACTGTCAAAGCCTTTCATCTTCATTTTCTTGAACATTCACTCATGACGTCATAATGGAAGAGGTAAAGAAGATGGACCTCTCCCTCGGGCGTTCCGTCGATAGAAAGCCCCTTACCCGAGAATCGGGCAATTAGGAGGGTTTTATCCCGACACCTGAGCCGATGCCAAGGGCAGGGACTTTATTTCGACGGACAGCCCGAGAGAGGGCCCTTTTCTTATACATCGACCATATCGCAGATAATCAGCCTTCTCAAAAACATATAAAGAGGCGCCTTAAAATCTCGCTTCTAGAATGTGAGTCATAGGTTTAAGGACGGCCAAGGCCTCATCATTCAGCTCAGTCGTAGTGGCTCAGTGATATAACAGTTGGGCTTTGAGTGCAGCAGTAGAAAAGTTGCTGATTAGAGACCGCATTTCGCAAAAACCATTGTAGATTAATATAAGTTTTTTCTAAAAAGTTAGTCAATTCACACTCTGAATTTCACCTTAAATTCCTCAGGGTTGAAAATAGATACTTTAAGAGGGACATTACAAAGAATACTCTTCTGGGAGGGCTTTGTAAACGTTTACAAGGCCCTCCTGCCCGGGTATTACCTGGGCTTAAAAGGCCCTCTCATCTGAAGCCAGGATATTCCTTAGGGATTAAGACTGATTTGCTAGGTTTTTAACACATCCTCGAGGTATATGCTTATAGTTACAAGGACGTAAACTGCCTTTATTGTTGATTTGGTAGATTTACAAAATGTTTGATAGGTTAAATGGTTATCTGGTAATTTCCCAATGATTTTCTTAAGTTAACTAGTACTTACCAATGTAGATTACAATAACTTTTAACAGGTCAATAGACAGTGATACTTTTCTGCTTTTTCAATGAAAATCAATTTCTGAACGACCATTTTAAGTCCAAATATTGGCTATCCTATACCAACTGATCTAATCCAATGATCTGTGTAATATAAATAGGATTGCTTTTTTGTATATATACTTCTCACAAAAAATTAAGCAACAAGAATATCTTTCAGTCTGGTATTTTTATAATTCTAAATAGTCTGATATTAAGACATAATGAAGGCAGGAAAATGTCTTGCAATACATAACCTTATATCAGATTCATGTTGATTTTGTCCCAAACAGTGATCACTTCACTTGAACACAACCACCCTCAAAAAGCGCATGCAAATTGCACAACATGCACGTGTTCCAAACTTTACACGTGCACTCTGATTGTTTAAAAGCAGTCAGCGGTGATCACTTGGTATCAGTAACCTTTTTAACATGGCTAGGCGTCACTTGAATGCAACTGATGTGGCTCAAATTGTTGGAATGGTCCAGGGGGGTATGACACAAACAGCTGCTGCCAATCATTTTAATGTTCATCGTAGCGTAGTGTCAAGAGCGATAACCCGTTACAATCAGACAGGACAGATAACAGAGAGACCACGAACAGGTCGTCCAAGGGTGACTAATCCACGAGAGGACCGATATCTTGCTACCTTAGCCCGGAGAAACAGGTTCACGACGGCAAGATCACTCCAGAATGATCTCCACAGAGTTGCAGGGAACAGGATCTCGACACAGACAGTGAGGAACAGACTTCATGCTGTAGGCCTTAGGTCCAGAAGACCATTACAACGTATCCCACTGCCAGCACAGCATCGTCAACGAAGGATGATCTGGGCAAATCAACACCGTAACTGGAGGGTAAATCGTTGGCGCCACGTACTCTTCACAGACGAGTCCAGATTCTCCCTTGACTTCAATGATGGTAGGCCACGTGTGTGGAGAAATCGTAACGAACGATACGCCAACTGTGTCATTGCTGAACACGACCAGTTTGGAGGTGGAAGTTTGATGGTCTGGGGTGGTATCAGTGTTGGACAAAGAACTGAACTTGTGGCCATCAGACGGGGTACAATGACAGGTGTAAGGTACAGGGATGAGATCATCACTCCTGTAATCATTCCTCTTGCACAGCAAACAGGTCCTAACTTCATCTTCATGGATGACAATGCTCGTCCCCATCGAGCAAGAGTTGTTACTGATGTTCTTCAAAACAACAACATCACGCATATGGACTGGCCTGCAAGATCTCCTGACCTCAATCCCATTGAACATGCTTGGGACATTCTTGGAAGGCGGGTTTATGGCCTTCATGTTCATCCTCAGTCCCTAGATCAGCTGGAACAGGCCTTACGGAGAGAATGGCAGAACATTCCACAAAGGACATTTGACAGACTCATATGGTCAATGCCAAGGCGTGTACAAGCATGTATTGGAGCCAATGGCGGACATACACGTTATTGAACACACGATTGTTGTTCAAGGGGACATTATCTTGGCATTCAAAGATTTCGCTTCTTCAACACAGTACATTTTGCATGATTGTGTCATTGAAACTCTTTTTGAGGAATGCTAACTTTTTTATTGCTCAACAATTTTTTTCTTTACATTTCCACAAAGTGTGCAAGACCTTCATCTTTGTATTACATCATTTGATAATCGTGTAAATCGAAACAATGAATTTCTCTGACAAAACATATCCGTGTTGCTTAATTTTTTGTGAGAAGTATGTTTATTTATAATTCAATGTTAACCTGACTTTCTTAAAGTTATTTCAGAACTTTGAAGTGATTAATACTTTTGTACCACAATCTCATTTCCCTGGATTTGCCATTTGAAATAAATTGGCAATAAATGGCCCCTTGAAGGGATAAGGCCAAAATATAAGAAAACATTTTCACTTCTTGTCACGTGTATATATTTATG
Source organism: Phorcus lineatus (assembly GCA_921293015.1). Taxonomy (NCBI): domain Eukaryota; kingdom Metazoa; phylum Mollusca; class Gastropoda; order Trochida; family Trochidae; genus Phorcus; species Phorcus lineatus. Next base: position 3,613,855 of record OV121081.1, on the reverse strand, counting down.
TCTAGAGATCTCCAAATTTCTGAAGAAAGAAGTATAGATATTGATATCTTAGTTGATACCCATTACCTTAATTGTCTTTGGTGTTACCATCCATTTGAGCAAAAAGATGCGTTTTGAAATAAATACTTTATTTTGGGGATACCTGATTTTTTTTTAAGAATCCCATTATCTTTCTTCTGTTTGATTAAAAAGGTAATTCACTTTTACAAAATGAAGTTTATCATATTTTGTCTTTTGTGTTACTGTCTTTGTTGTTACTGCCCTAGTGTTACTGCCTTTGTTGTTACTGCCTTTGTTTTTACTGCCCTAGTGTTACTGTCTTTGTTGTAACAGAACAGAACAGAAGTTTATTGCATTTCGGGGCCAGGGGGCCGGGAGTACAATAACAGTATTCAATTGTATGTAAGACAATAGTAGACCGCTATCTTAATTCAAATTACTTATATAAATAGGTTGCTAAACGGAACAACAGATTACTGTTGGTTGTTGATAACAAGGAAATACAGTGTTGAGGACATGGATCTTCAAGATAATAAATCGGTAAATAATATTCAAATTTGGGCGTACTATGTACATATGAAGAAAACAGGATATTCATCTTCTTCTCCTTCTCCGTAATACGGACATATATAATCAACAGGGTCTGGACATGCTTGTATTAAGTAACTTTGAAATTATTTGAGCAGCATCTAAACTTTGTTAATGCCCTTCTCAATAGTAATTTTTTTTATACAAGTCAAATATGTTTCAGTATTGAGCGCTTTAATGGTACAATATGTAGATACAAGTGAAGAATAGCCTAAATCTTGATTCCAGTATTGTTTCAAATTCGAACATAAAATCCCTTGTGCTACTATCCCCGGTGTTACTGTCCCTTGTGTTACTGTCCCGGTGTCGCCGTCTCTGGTGTTACTGTCCCTTGTGTTACTGTCCCCGGTGTTACTGTTCCCTTGTTACAACTTCCTTATCTTAACATTGTAACATGCGAGGGCTATACTTGGCTGCCAACAGATTCAACAATTTCTTGGCTGAACAAATTCTTTTATTTTTGACTTTCTTTCCGTTCTTGAAATCATAATAAAGCCAAAAGGAAATGAAATAGGATTTCAGGAAATAAAATAAAAATGAAAAATGATTCTTAAACTAAATTACACATTTTGATGGAAAATAATAAAAAGGGTGTATTTTGGCCATAACACTTGTGCTACTGTTCCCTTGTGTTACTGTCCCTTGTGCTACTGTCCCCGGTGTTACTTTCCTTTGTGTTACTGTCCCTTGTGTCGCTGTCCCCGGTGCTACTGTCCTCCGTGTTACTGTCCCTTGTGCTACTGTCCCCGGTGTTACTTTCCTTTGTGTTACTTTCCCTTTTGCTACTGTCCCCGGTGTTACTGTCCTCCATGTTACTGTTTCTGGTGTTACTGTCCCTTGTGTTACTGTCCCCGGTGTTACTGCCTCTCTTGTTACTGTCTCTCGTGTTACTGCCTGTGGTGTTATTTTAAAAAAAGGGTAAAACCCTAAAATCGTTATCGTAAAACCTAAGACGGATTGTTTTGACCAATCTTTCTTTTTATAGATATTTTGCCTGAATGCCTAGTTAAAATTAACTTATAAGATATTTTAAACCTTTGTTTACTGCAAGAATAGTACTTGTTTTGTTCATTTGGATACATTGCAACACTGCAGTGCAGAAAATGTGCAAATTAATTTGTAAATGACCAAAAAACATAATCTTTTATTCATAGATGATCTTGTTTACAATGTGACGACAAACGCTCCCATAAACTAATGCAATGTAATGTTGCACAAAGGTAACACTACACACAGGACTTGAATGGTAACACCAAAGACATATATTTCAGTAATAACGTTTCATTACCAGAGAGGATGACATGAGCCAGGTTTACCTTCATAAATGTTAGCTACCACTCGATTCGATACTTTTATGATTGTGCAAATATGTAAATGTGTTTGCTTTACAACTTGAGAATGGACTTAGCTTTGTTAAAAAATACCACCACAGACAAAACACATTCAGATGCTTTGTTCCGTTTATATAAGAGATATATTACAAGATAAGATATCACGCGAAAGTTCCTTCATATGAAAACTTTGATCAAAGAAACACATTGGTGTATAATGATTAAGAGATAACATTATAAATAAACTTATGCTAATGTCTGTGGTGTTACTACAAAGTCTTTGTTAATTCATTTCATTGTTGTCAGGAGAAATCATAATGGACCAAGTAAAAAACTTTTACAGTTAAAATAGTATTTCAACCATAAAATATATAAAGATAAATATAATAAATGTTGAAGATGGAAGGGACTTTAGTATGGTAACACCAGAGACATTCTATTTTTAGATGGTTTCTCTTTCTATATTTCTTAATATACTAAAGGGTTTAATTGTTTTAGACACTATACTGGTTCCTCTTTAGCAATATCGGACTCTTAATATGTTCAGTAAAAATCATTTTTGTTCGTTATGGTACTCCAGAAATGTGCCCTTTTTTAGAATGACCAATACTATACATTTTGTAACTGCTCCCGTCGTAAGGCCCAATTGCGTCGGAAGCGAAATAATTAGGGAAGTCACAGAGAGATATTTCAAACGGATAACGACCAAATAATAAGAGTTCATATCTCAATTACGAAATCACATTAAACAATACCTTGTAACATGAAAATAAGACATTTGCGGCTTCATGTCACATCAATTGTGTTTATTTTGTAGGATCTTTTTTTAGCCCTCGGTGAGTCTGTCTTCTTTAGCCCTAGAATATCTAAAGACTATCTTTTGTAACCCTTGGACTCCTGTCGAGGAATTGTAGGGTAAGTTTGTCTAGCGTAAGGTTTGATTAATCATTGCAGACAAATACAAAAAAAGGTGCAAATGTCTGGCATTTGAAAATCTGCCATAGATTTGGAAATCCGCCACAGATTTGAAGCCTGCCATGGATTCGAGTCTTACAAACATATATAAAGAATGAGTTAAACATTTATTTTGTGTTTACCGAACGTTAGTGGCGAACAATTGTTTATACATGTAGTTCACTATACAACTTCAACTGAAAATAAATATTGACCCATATGATTTTCATAGTATCTTTTAAATATATATATTGTTTACTTACTAAAGTGTTGCAGCTCCTTTCTTATTCATACATAAATGTCGTGTTGTTCTACAGCGAAGCTATTACTAGTCATACATTGGTTTATATACGCCGAGTATTAACATAAATATCTCTCTTCTTTCCTTGTTGACTGATCTGATATAGGATTATTATTTCCTTATTGGACGTCACAATTGGTTATTAGAATGACTGCTTTGTGCATTAAAAACCTTTTCTTCCTTTTTGGTCGTTAAAGTTGAATGGTGTAGGGGTTCTGGTTTCGGGCTAGATCTGCTAAGTTTTACCTGCTCCAATGTCTTCCCTATTCCTTAATTTCTTGAATCAATATAATATTATCCTACATAATTTCAGTAAGGAGCGAAACAAAGCAATTTTGATCCTGCATCTATATGTTTTGTTTTGTTCAAATTTAAACTTACTTTTAATACTTGTCAAAGCTTAAATAATCAAAGGTATTTATTACCTGTAGAGAGATCATCTAAAACAAAATAAGCAATACTGAATTTTATGACCGCCAAGTTCACTGTTTTAAAACTTATAATAAATACAGAATATTTCGAGCAGATAATTTTATTTAATATCAACTATGGGTAATTTTGATTGTATTTCATTATTTTCAATCAAATTTCGCAACAGGATATGCTGCAGAGACATCAAGTTTTAATAAACAAAGACCAATTATGAAAAGAAACGTTGCCCACCAAGCAGGAAGGAAAATGTTAATTAATTAAATCTATACACACATGCGTGTCCAATATAGACCCACATAGATTTTGTTTATTTTGTAAATCGTGTGTATACTACACAGTGTTTTGAATGCATGTATACCATCAAAGAATTGTCAAAGTGAAGATTGAATATAACTGCAGCCAACGACCAAATGTAAGTACATTTATATGTTGTCAGGACTTTTTAAGAGGCATTTTGGAATTTGGTATTATTAGGAAATCCATTGTTATGGATTTACAGCTTCCTGTTCGAAGAGATTTGGCCTTTCTGTGTAGATACTAACACCAAAATAGCAAAACATTACCAAACATTCTTTGAGCACTTAACAGTAGCTACTGCGTAAGGCCCCATCTCTTGTCAACTTTCCATATAATTGTGAACTTGCATATTGGCTCTTATTAAAAGAGGATAGGTTTGCTAACCTTTCAGTACAAAGTAATTTTGGATCTTTTCAAAATGTTTGCTTTACCATACGGACATTTTGCTTGTCTCTATACCTCAAGTATAAATGTTTTTTTAAAGGGATCATATTTCATTGAAGACTGGGCAGCTTTCGAGATAATGAAAGATACCGATTGCCTGAAATGTTGTGTAGTTTTAACATCCATTTCCTACACTTTATCAACTGATTCACCTAGAAGACAGGAAGATATCAATCATTACGAAAATATTTTGTATTGAAGTATAACATGAAGTATAGACGGAAGTAATTTGGACACATAGTAGACTCTTGTCTTTCCTTCACACTGCAACAGGTAGATAATTGATCAGGGCGTACCCTGTTACATTAGGCGCCAGGTATCGAGAATTCGAGCATCCCGTAGTGAAAAGTTAGAAGTAATTTCAGATAAATACTGATTTTGTGAGCAAATAGAAACTTAAAATTTCGTTTATTTTAAGAGAAGTATATTGCACACGTTCCATGTTATTAAATAGATGAACATGGCTGTGGTTATGATGTGTTTAAGACCAGTATAAACATTTGTGTTGTTAAATTTTGTCAACCTTTTGATTACAGTTGTCATAAAAAAACATTACGGGGCCTTATTTTACAAGTACAAATGCATCTTCCGATTACATATTAATAGGAATGCATATTCACCAACATTTTATTTTGAACAGACTGTATGGTGATTGTAGTGTTTCCAAAGCGGCGTTATTTCATAAAACAGCAATGGAGTCCGGATCTCAAATGGTTAACACGGAGGTCTAGAATAAACGGCGGATTCGAAGGTGATCTTAAGCAAAACACGAAGTGGGCGTGTATTCTATGAAATTAAGTATTCTAAGTAAACGTAAGGGAAATTATGAACTTGAATGTTCACATAGATATACAATAAGTAAGTGTTCATAGCCTCTCTCTCTCCATCACTGGTTGTTTTTCTGCTTGGGAACAATGATTATTGGTTGTCGGATATTGCATTGAAATAAAACACTCCGAGATATGTATTCCAACATCTCAAATAAATTGTTGACGACTGCCAACATGTTCGGTAGTATTTTCAAAAGCTCTTTGCATTGCCAAACGTAATTGAACCAATGGTCTCGTTTAGTAGGCAGGTTCAGCGACTTGCTCAGTCAACAATGAATATTCTGGCAGTCATTTTGGATATTTTAAATGTGTTTTTTTTGTGTCGTCGTGAAATAGATGATAATAGCCATTATTGTCGACATCCTTTTCCTTATATAGAACATGGATGTTACAGGAAAACAATTCGGCTGTAAAATTATCTAGTTTGCTAGTGTTACTCAAAAAATGTTATGTAACGGTTATTACCATATAATTTCCTACAAGAACCATTCATAGATTATCTAAATATCCATAAGCTCTCTTTGGCCCTTCACTTAAATTTATGTATGAATGAAGCGTGTAGTACTACGGTGTACCACCTTCGACTCCTTCCGTGACATGCGGCTCACAAACATGAGACACGAAATCAATGTTAACTTCGTGAACTCGGGGTACATTGCAACAAGTTTCCCCAAATTTCCCATTTCGTTTCGGGTTTCAAAGAATTCGCACCTCTCATTTATGTTGTATTGCGACTTTGGAATTTCGAGTCGGCTTCAAATATAGAATTTGATAATCAAAAGTTAGTTAATCCATACAAGGCTTAATCATTGTCATTATGTACTAAGTTTTAATTGGTTCTATTTACTTCTAAACTAATTAAGCTAAGTGTTAATGTCTTTGTCTTATGTATGTTTAATTAAGCCATGTTTAGAATAGATTCTCAAAAGTGTCCTTGTATCAGGACTCTTTGGAGAAAAGGATTCTGATATCGAAAATGGAAAGGACGCTTTTGTGAATGCTTTCCACGGAAATCGAGATTAAAAATGTATGTTAAAAGTTTGTTTCTTCATCAAAATATTTAGGCCAAGTTGATTGCTATCAAAATAATCATTAAATATGCAGATCAATGTTGTGTCACAAACTAATCTCTCACCTTTACCAGAAGAAATAATAGGGTCGGTAAGGGATTCCTGCCAAAGTTTCTATTGGTTTCTTGTTACGTGTGAACACATTTCTTAAAACAGTTTGAACATGCGAGCATTTATGATGTTATGTTTAAAGAGCCACTCCGTGATTTTCATAATATATTATTTACCGTTGATACGAACCTAAATATCATATGTAGTGATATAAAATCAAAACATCTTAACTTTTCATGTCAAAAAGACATATATATGACAAATACTGGTTTTCCATGAAGTCTAAAAACCGCCTTATAAATGCACAGAGGTATAGATATCACGTTCAATATACATGGATACTAGTTATATAACCTAACAAACGCTATCAACTCCTAACTGCCCTCCTGAGCTGGCTGTTTTAGATAAGTCTCCAAAATTACGTTTGACTATTTGACGCGCGCCACTGTCTGGTTTTCGATCATAATTGCTACGTTCTACCTTCATATTGTCACTGTAAAAAACCCAAAAAGCTTTAAAATGTGTCTTTTTGGTAACAGTTGATATTTCGCGATCAAATGACACCATTGATTAACGGAGTGGCTCTTAAAGCTTCTTAATTATTTAATGAAAATGATTATCCTAATAGTTAACCTGCAATTGATCATTAATACGTCGAGGTGGACAGCGTCATAAGATAAATTTGAATTATTTTGTCGCGCTGTTTTGATGATTGCTAAACTGAATAATACACTGAATAAGTAAGTTAATGATTTTAAATTGATTTGAAAGATTCGAAATATGGCGGATCCATTCTGAAGTAAACGTTATCAGTGAATGTCTCAGATTTGCTCTTCTTTTAGCGTCAGCAAGCTGATGGTAATGTTATGGGCGGATTGCCAGACAGGGGCGAGTTGTAACCAGATTGTCTAAAGTTAATATCCACACAATAAAGAGAACTATAATGTTTTGCACCGTTTATCAAAGAAATTATCATTTGAAATTGTAGTGTGCAATAATTTCTGTAATCCTATGTGAGGCAAACAATTTGAATTTGAAATAAACATTCGTTATGAAGGCGTTATTCACTGGCAAGTTATCGATTCCGTTCTAATATTATTGTAATATTTCACAATCTACGACCATGGTTCTTTCTTTGACCCACATTTGTGTTACTGATAAAATTCCATATTCGTAGTAAGGGCTCCAAAACTCCTAATCTGTAAAGGAAAGCTGAATATTTACTTTAGATATCTCTGTTTTTATATCGTGCTATACGGGTAGTTCCCTCGCACAAAGTCCACTGCGTCGTACCACAGACCAACCGCCCCAAGATAGCCAGCTCAGATTCACTACATCCTGATCTTCAAGTGTCCGTATAAGTCCTGAGGAGCGCTACCCATGGTCCCATGATGACACAGTGGTTCCTCCATAACTGAAAGTCGGAGTGCGACCATTGCCCTATGTAAAGTAACGCTCTCGATTACGTGAACAGTATCAACAGAGCATCAGTTAGCTTTCATTCATGACGGTGTATTTGGTTGTGTATGCGTTTAATAATCCAGAAATGTTTGCAGACATAGAGATCATCACCTGACAAAAACCTTGTTTATTTTCACTGATCGAAGGATTATCCCTTTTGAACGATTTATTCAATACTGAAACCCTCGGCATACCAGGGTAGTTGAAATATTTTTGTATTAGATCGGCGGGTTATTCTATGATTTTAAGTCGACTCTGAGAAGAGGATATAATCTCGCTGCAACTTTACAGTGACAGTTCTCCATTATGGCTGACGTCACGGAGGTATTCCAGGGCCTGTACGGGTTCCTGGTGCTGGTGGTGAAGGTCCTCTACTACTGCCTGGAGGCCATGGTTCTCTCTGTGATTCCGGCAAGTGTACGAGGCAAGAAGATCGCTGGGGAGACCGTGCTCATCACAGGGGCAGGTCAGTCGTTATTTGAATATAAAAATACCTTTGAAAAAATGAATAAAGGATATTTGATTTTATGATGTATATTTTACATATAACTTTTTTCATCTTTGTATCTTTAGTGATAAGGAACCTTTTAATCTCTGTCCAGTATTGATGTATTATTGATTACAAGTACCAGGTAAGCCCATTAACATTTAAGCAATAACTAACGAGGGACGGGCAATGGCAGTTTATCTTTGCGAATGACTGCAATGTTAATATTACGTCATTACCCGTCAGGTTTTAGTTATTGTTTTTATTGCCCGTATGGTGATTTCATGTCAACACTCATAAATTTATAAAAAATCCGATATTGAGTTGAACTAAATATATATATACGGGAGAGACATTTCTAAAGATTGAAAACAAACTTCCGAAAAATGATGTGCACAGAAAAAAATTACAAAAGAAAGTTTGAAAGTTGTTTGTCGTCTGCTGATTGTGTTCCCCCTCGGTTGTAGTGAGGGCCTCTGTAAAAGTGATAAAGTGACACAGAGTTTGTTTCATAAAATTTTATTTGCTGAAATAAGAACCAAATTATCATCTATCATTAGTTCAATTCAAATATTGTTCCTAAACTTGTTTCTTTATCTCTAAATGCACAAATTAGGATATTTTCTCGTTTTCGATTATATCATTAACACCGCCATAGAGATGAAAATAAGTCAAAATTTTGTAACATCAATATTAATAAAGCGAGGAATCCAATAAGGTTTGGATCAAAACACTGTGAAACTTTTGAACAAGATTTGAGGCAGTTGTCTGCTTGCCAAGATATGTCGTTTGGTGTTTGTTATGTAGAACATGACAATTCTTTATAAACCAAAATTTATATACTGTACAAATGTTACCTATATTCCTGTAAGGGATACTAAGATCAAACTTCACCACTGTGCAACTGTTAAACAGGAAGTGGTATCGGTCGTCTGCTGGCCAAAAGGTTCGCGTCTCAAGGGTGTCGTCTGGTGCTGTGGGATATCGACGAGAAGGGTAACCAGCAGACAGCAGCAGACGTGAAGACTGCCGGTGTAGCGGTGAAGGCGTACACGGTGGATCTGAGCGATAGGGAGAAGATATACGAGACGGCGGCAAAGGTGGGTTTTGATGAAATCCTTTAAAAAGTGTCTTTTTCATTGAAAAGTATTTTTTGAAGAGAACACAAAAGGCTATAGTACTTGTTATGAAAATAACGTTCGTTTCTATTTGAGGTTTGCCTGGAATTGACCATACTGGCCTATGAGTATAAATCGCAAGACAGATACGTCATATGCTTACGTCTCAATACTGTTTTGTATTGCTTGTTTATACAGGATTAGATCAGATCCTTCGGTATCAATAGGTACATTTATATTAGAATTGTTGTATATATAGAAAGTAACGGTGATATTTTGTATCAAGGTGCTGAGCTTCTGAAGGCTCGTTCTCGCTGTATGTGATATGAAATTTTGAATCTTGATAAACCCGTCACGGATGATGATGTTTCAAAGTGTTACGATGTACTCTTAAGATGAATATCTTTGTCGAATTATTTTAAGTTTTAACCTTCTAATTTACTCTTTAAAGAAAAAGCTACACCGTATTATGTTAATGTCAATATAAGTTACTTACAACCTTCACATAAACTCCATTAGGGAAGAACTTTTTCATGATCAGAATGGTGAATGTTTGCAACCTTCCAATGTGCTTCAAAAGGTAAAAAGGTAACACAGAATGCGTTCATGTTTTAACTCTTCAAATTATCCCAGTATTGTAAAAAATATTCAGATTGTGTTTACTTGTCCAAGCCTTTCAATGTACTCTGAAGACGAAGCATGATATATTCCAGAATGTGTTGATGTTGTACAGGTGAAGAAGGATATGGGTGATATCGACATCCTGGTGAATAACGCTGGCATCGTCACGGGCAAGAGGTTTCTGGACAGCCCGGACCACATGATACAGAAGACGATGAAGGTCAACGTAGAAGCACACTTCTGGGTGAGCCTCACACTTTGAGTCTGGAATCTGAGACTTACCTTCCAACTGAACTTCCTCAATCAATTTCAAATGATCTCAACAGAATATGTCTTAACAGCATTTCTATCGTGTTGTGCAGTAGATTTATTAAAACGTATCAATACTTTCTCCCTTTAAAAAATTAAAATATATGATATAAATGAGAGTCGTCTTTCTTTCAGAATTGTCAACTGATCAGACATAAAATACTAATTATGAAACAGCTTATTTAATACCCGCATTATTGATGGTTTACATGTGTGTGTTTTGACGTCACGTTTTATAAATGAAGTTTTCAAGGTCCATGTGTTATTGCATGCCCATTATAATATGCCATTTTTAATGTTAGCCAATTAAAGTATACCACCGAACACATCAAATAATTGTTTTCATTGTTGATTATTACTATGGGAATTACTTTTAAAGATTTTATTTACGCCTCGAATTTATATACTGAAGTATATCGCTTGAACTAAATGACACATTTCATGATTAATGTTTATGTGTACTTCTTTTGAAAAGCTTAAACAAATCTGTTTTTATCTAGTCTCCGGCTTGTGGACGTTTTGAATATGTCATTTAATCACATCATATTTTATAACCAATGATTCAATGAAAATATTTCTTTGAACCTGTTTCTGAAACGTCGATGTCAGTATATAAGTTGTAATTTTATTAGCGTCTACCTCATTCTTCTTTCATTGCAAACATTTTCTTCCTGCCATGCAGACTGTGAAATGCTTCCTGCCCAAGATGATGGAGCGGAACCACGGCCACATCGTTAATGTGGCCAGCACTGCGGGCACCCTGGGCGTCTCGGGGATGGTCGACTACTGCGCCAGTAAATTCGCTGCTGTAGGTTTTGACGAGTCTCTTAGATTTGAACTGATGAAGTTGGGCAAGACGGGAATACATACAACGGTTATCTGCCCTTACCTCATCAACACCGGCATGTTTGCAGGTTGTAAATCAAGGTAAAGTGGTTTGGTTGACATTGAAATATGATTAAGAGAGTGAATATTAGTAACAGGTTTACATGATCAAGTTAATGAAAGAAAAAAATAAAAATTCTTTGAAACAACCCGCATTGCGAGTATGTTGCATATTTATTGTGGTAGCATTATCATTTAGCTTAAGCAGTGTAAATTCCTTATTTCAGTTAAATATGGGAGAAAACTTAGATAACAATTTGTGAGACAATATGAAAGGGACATTTCTTGATATAGTGTAATGTCATATGAAACATGTACATGTACGTGTGTACGCTGCTCGCACTCTTGTAATCAATGCGTTTACCTAAATTATCCTTACTTTTTCTACGAGATAAGCACGCCAGCCTTGGTCCAATGATAGTAAATAGATTCTGACATTTCATTTGAATCGTCCGTAAAGGGTTTGTCGTTGAGACATTGGAAAAAGGACACAATAACAGAAGCACGTTATTTCAACAGTGTTTTTCTTTATCATATTTCGCAACTTCAAGACTAACAATGTTAACGGCATTTTCTCCATAGCATATATGATAGTGGAATGTACATGCATTTTTGCATCAAATTCTTGTTATCTCCCGTTTGCTCTTATCTTGTCATTAACCGTATTGAGCAGTAGTTAAGACTCGTAGATCAGAATCACAACTAGGAACGAGAGATCGGTTGCAGGTTTTTTATAGATTGCATTTCTTGGCAGATACAACTTCCTGATGCCCGAGCAGAACCCGGATGATGTGGCCGACAGCATCATGAGCGGCGTGCTTTGTAACAACGCTATGGTCTACATCCCCAAGTCTATCAACTTCTTTATGGCTCCTAAAGGGTTTGTATCACTGTAACTCTCACACATCACGTTAACCTACGAACATCCTTCAATACTTCATTCTCTCCCAATAGAGGTAGCTCCGTCATAAATTCTGATACAACCTCTGTCATTATACGGACGTTTCTCGGTCTAGAAATGTATAAACATGATTGGATGCAATCAAGGTTAGTTGTGCATTCAGCAACGCCATTTCAAAATTTGTCATTCAAATCGCTTAAGTTATTTCCGTAAGCTTTCCCAAAGCTAACTTTATTCGAATATGCTCCATGCACTTTGAGTATTCTTTACAGAGCACATACGCCACATTTAGCGACTGCATCATTGTTTGGTGTGACAACAAATATGTTATTCATGCATTCGGTGTTTTCGGTGAAATATTGCAAAGTAGTTTAAGTTGCAATATTTTGCCGTCAATACTTTATTACTACAGGTCATTGTGCCATCTTAGGTAGAGATGCTACAGGGAAAGTGTTTACGTTTGAATATTAAACCTTTACACAGAGTGAGCAACATATATCTTCATCCTCGATTCTATCAACTTTTGCATGGCATCTGAAGCGTCCGTATTGTTTGTATGTATATTTTGCAAAAATGGTTACGGATATATGTAAATTTTTACATTGTAGAAAAAATTCATTCATATGGAAAAAGTCCAGAGTAATTTTGTAAAATGGCTTGAAACATTTTGAAATAGGGTCATTTGAAAAGCTTAGATTGTAATGAAAGGAACAATTAGTAATAGTGATGCTTTTTAGTATGCATAACTATAGCGAGAACAATGTATATTACATGAACAAGAGTCTTGTGGTCTCTTACGTGAAATTTATTGATTAACAGAAAATCTTTAGGGGTCAAGTATATATGCATAATTATTTCATGAGCTTAAAAGCCAGGCTCCAATTTTTGGCAAACTACTATCTTGAAATATGTTCTTTCATTAACCTGAGATTGGGATGCTAATCACTGGTTCTTGTAGCATGACTTTTGATTAAAACGAAATCTGGCCATTTCTGTCAACTGAGTGTATGATATCTTTCTGGTCAGGGATGAACATTTACAGAAAATATGCCATCATTTTTTATTAAGACCTACTTCAAAAATTTCAAACAAGTTTGTTTTTCTTTCAGGATTCTTCCATACAAAGTTCAGTTCCTGTTATGCGACTTTCTGGGCGTGTTTAACATGATGGACACGTTCCAAGGGCGACAGAAGAAATCCAGTTAGAGTGTCATGTTGGCATAAACGGTCCTCCGTAGATCACCATCGCTGTTTCATGATCTGGAACCTTGCCTGCAGTTTCATTGGTTGAATACAACGGTGCCATGTATTATCATAGGAGTTCCTCGTTTTCATCAAAGACAATATTTTGTGTATGTTGATTTGTATTATATAGTCATGTATCAGTGTTTTATAGTTCTGATTTAATTTATAAGTTTGAATATCATTTTAACTATCGTGATTTTCCACACTAAATTATTTGTCATTATTTATATTATTGCCGTCGATTAAGCCCATTGAAGCTTAGCAATGAAATTATTTCTACATATTTTAAGTATTGCTTAACGAGAAAATGCATTTCTTTTTAAGAATGCCCTTTAAAGATTTCATTCTTTTATTCACAATTTCGTTAAAGGGCGTGTCTGTAAATATTCATGTATTGAAAATTTCAATAATTTATTTAAATCTTGCCATTAACCAACAAAATATATTCTTGTCTAAAATTATTCTTGTAACAATTAATTAATAAATACTTTTATGACTTTTTGGTTCTTCTAAGCTTTTGTTTAACTTTTAAATTTAACTTTCAGCCTGATTTCCTAGGATATCAGATCAGATATTAAGATCCACTAAATGGTCAATGTTGCCCAACTCGTTATTGCAAACCATTTTAAGGTAATGAGGTGAAAGGATTTGCAGTTTGGGTATTTCAGTTTGAGTCATTATTACATTACCTATACTTGGTTATAAAACCAAGTATAAGTAATGTAATAATGGCTCAAACTGAAATACAATTGCCAAAGAGGATGTTTGACTCCAACCCCATGGACTAGAACTGGCTCGAGTTATGCCATGTGGGGGAAATTGGTTTCAATTTTTCTTGTCAGCTTGGATTTACAATGTGAAATATTGCATGAAATATTGCTTGTTTAAAAGATAATCACTGGATGAAGACGAGAAACTAAGTCGTAGAACATTCTGGCACTCACTTTCACATTCCTTGTTCATATTTTATCCAGGATCACATTGAAATTAAAACATTTTTGTCTCCATACAACAGAGATGTGATACTGAAAATTTAGTTCCAATTTTTTTATGAAAGAGCAAAAAAAGATATTTTTGGGTCTGTCACACACAATTTTTTAATATCTCAAATGCACCTATGACAATATTTCAACAGTATAAACTAAAAAATTAAAAGCAAAATGTTACAAGACTTATTTTTTATTAAATTCATAAATATACAAAGTGTAAAGTCAATGATAATACAACAAGTTAGACTTCCATCAAATGCAAAAAGCGATACGTAACTAATTCATTTTGTATCCAATATCATTCAATAGGCTTTTCTGATATCATGTGTTATTCTTTTTATTCTATAACAGAAAATAAGAAGAAATGATACTTGTACAAACAAGAATTAACAAATCAACACTAAAATGTAAATACGTGCAACTAAACAAACTAAATAAACAATAAATAAACAAACTGATCCTACATTATTTGAACAACAAAATGAGCTTACTTTGGCAAAAAATCAAATATCAAGCATAAATTCACTTTTCTTTATGGTAAAGTTTCAGAACAAGTTCTCATAATTTGTTCATTCTTTCAACAACTGTGACCTGATTAGAAATGTGACATCTTCATAGAAGAAGAAATGCTCTTGGTCGATGCAACATCGTGAGTATACATTATGTCTAAGCACTCTGGGCAAGTTGTCATGGATATAACACAATAGGAGGGCTTCATTCCCTTATTACAATCACTACAGTCACACAATGTCATAAATAAGGATTCTTGATGATTGATAACATGTTTAGAGATAATAGTCAGAAATATCATATGTTTCAAAGCTTTTTTTAAAAAATAAAAATAACACTAAATCTTCTAGAATCACAAACAGATCATTATTGTTATCAATGAAATTACTAAAACAGGTGGATAAAAGAAATTGAAGATGTATTCAGACTTTATATTTTGTGGCCTTGATTTGATTAAATCAAAACAGCAAGTATGAACCTTAAGAAAAGTGATGGGATTAAAATTAAAGGAAAATTATGTTGATATTCAGGCTTATGATATATTAACAGACACAAAAATGGTCCCTTTTCATTAGCAGCATAAAGTGAATCTCATCAAAACAAGAGAATTGTATTAGGTCAGAGTCCATCTTGTGCATGGATCTGGTCCATCAACTTACCCTGCAAGACAAACCTTGTGCAAGTCTCAATTACTGGCTGATTAAAGCCTTACTGCATTCCCCCACTTATCTGTGCGAGGTCTTCAGATTAATTCAGCTCAACTTGATATCCTATCTTGGACATCCTTATTTTGTTTTACTAATGAGGGTGACGCAATTTTATGAACATTTGGTAGGATGGAATGAAACTCGAATAATTCAAAGAAGACAAAATAATTGTCCATCCGTGTCTTGTTATTAACGTAATTGCCTTTAGCTGATTCCAATCATTGTCATCAGCGTGTTTATCGGGCTGAGATTTAACTTTTCAACAGATGCGGCTCAAACCATGATTTATTTTCAATGCAGCAAGGCTTGAGTCAGTGAGGAATTGAGACTTGATTGCAGGTCCATGTAGCTGATTTTGTGTCAACCCTTATAATTTAAAAAAACAATATACACTGCCAGTGATTTGAGCGGGTAGACAACAGTCCTGTTACCACTTCTCCACATCATAATGTCAGCATGAGCGAACAGAAGTCTATCTTAGTTCTCATTGGATTGGTGTGTACTTGATTCGTAATGTGAGCAGCAAATTCGGTGATGGATGATGAACCTGGAGAACCCGTGCAGTCAGCGTCTCACTCCTTCTTTAGCCGACCTTTGAACTCATCCATACCATTGCTCACTCCGAAGAAATCTGACAGCAACATACCACACTTCACTGGCATTATCCTGAAACCGGAAAGCACTGAATGCAATTCATTTTGAAAAAAAAGTGAATTCATTGTAATGGAAGATTCCTCCTTTTTTGTATACACAATATTTCCATGATCTCAATCACAACAAATTAAAACCTTACTTCTGTAATATTTTCATCTTGCTAGCCAAATATTTATTTGCCTTACCATTGATTTTAGGGTGTCAGATGGTTATAAAATCTGTACTCAAGATTACAGCTTAAAGATTTTTATGGAAGAAAATCATCATAATGAGATACTAGGATCCCTGAGACCCAATTATGGGTCGTATGTTCAGTATTCCTTTCCTTTGTTTATCTTTTCACCTTCCTAGACTTTTTAGGGTAGCATGCAAAAGAATGAGTATGGACCAAAGACCCTTCAAGCCAAAGGAAAGAGACAGGTGACAAACTTGAACAAAGTTTTGAAAATTAGAGTAGTCAAGAACTATTCTCAATGGGATATTTACAGGAATCACAGATATCAGAGCAAAAATATGGAATGGCCACTGTAGTAAATATTAGAATGGGTATTGGTCCTAATTTCAGTGTCGGAATATATTGCGATCCAGAAAAGCGTATTGCAATATGTATTCGTATTTTAGTTTTCTATGATCTTTTGACTTAATAACAGCAATTAGAAAACAATCAATGCTCAACTGGACGTTGTTTTGTGAAGAGAGATAAGTAAGTGACTGGGGTCATAATTTTAACATGTCTGTAGTATTTTTACTTAGCATGTTCACACTTGGTTTACAATTTTATGTAAAATTTAATAAATTAATTAAATTTCCTATTTCTTCATCATACCAATGCTATATCATGCCACTCAGAGAAACTCTGTACAAGCTGGCCCGTTCAACGTGGAAAAAATAAAAGTCACACTAACCCTTTGAGCGCGTAGACAAGATATATGGAGGCGGGCATCATGAGCATGTACTTGTTGGTCAGCACTGCGTTGATGATGCAGTCAGCAGCGTAATCAGGGTCGACGATTGGCAGAATACGCGGAAACCTATCAGGAGAAGATAACTCTGATTCTTCAGATGGTGGATGATAAGCTTGTAAGTCTGTTTGCTTATATTTCAAAATAAGGCAACACTTTTTCTTTTTCGGCACAGGTAAACCTATCAGGAAAAGATAACTCTGATTCTTCAGATGGTAGATGATAAGCTTGTAAGTCTGTTTGCTTATATTTCAAAACAAGGCAACACTATTTCTTTTTCGGCACAGGTACATTGATTATGAAAATTGACATGGGTATATTGTTAAATTACTAAACAAATATAAGTTTGTTATGTTACTAATACAGATTTAAAAGCCGATGTGACTTATGGTTAAATCAGAGATGATATTAAGTAATCGATAAACAGGTACACATATTTGGTTTAATTTAGCTTTCGTGGATGATTATGTATAGTGATATACAGGACAGATGATCTTATTTCATTATATCTTAAAACTTTGTCAAACAGAATCACTATAAGAGATACGTATATATTTTCAAATTACATGTACAAACCTTGTTTTCACACCCTCAAACATTCCAGTGTTGATATAGTAAGGGCAGATAACTGTTGTGTGGACTCCTGTCTTCCCAAGGGAATCGAGCTCCATGCGCAGCGACTCGTCAAACCCAACAGCAGCAAACTTGCTGGCGCAGTAATCAGCCAATCCTGTGACGCCCACTGTTCCCGCTCCACTGGCGATGCTGACGATGTGTCCATGGTTTCTCTCCACCATGCCAGGAACAAAGCTTTTCACCGTCTGTGTCAAATAGGAACAATATCTCTGTATTAACTTTAGTAGGCCTAGATTGCATTTATTACTATCTCTTTGAAGATACCGCCGTTTAATAAACCTACAATGTTATTACACAATCTCTCATAACATCGCGTGCTAACAACGTCACATGACGTCACAATCTTTTAAGTATGACGTCACAATGTTAGCGGTGCGGCAGCAGTGGTAATCTAGGCGATTTTCATGCTTTTTATTTGGTGTAATTCTGTGAGTAACAAATAAAATACTGAAGTCAGTCCTGTTTAATAACATTTTTATGAAACTCGTGAATGGTTTTGGTATCTAACTCACTTTCGCTAGTTAAATACTGAACAATTCACTCGTTTCATATATATGTTATTAAACGGGACGTCGTTTAGTATTCTCTATATATATCATCATACCTACCTCAGGTTCTAATGTTAAAAAAATTAAGCAATACTCATGTAAATTTTTTTAAATAAACTCAAGTTTCCAAAAGAATTTTTTTACATTTAAAGATTTTACTTAAATCAATAGGGAGATAGAAGAAAACTTTACCCAGAAGTGGGCCATGGCGTTCACTTCCATTGTTTTCTGAATCATCTCATCCGGGCAATCGAGGAACTTGCGTCCAGTGACAATCCCAGCGTTGTTGACAAGGATATCAACTTCACCAACATCACGCTTCACCTATACAAATAGACGTTAACTTGTGAGTATGTGTTAGGATGGTGAGTATTCTGTATTAGGAATAAACATTGTTTTTCGTAACCTCAGCAAACTAAACACTTTGCTCAGCCTTTCAATAAGTTTAAGATAAACTTCAATTGAACTGATATCTGGAACAATCTACTTTAACTAGATGTACAGCTTTTTGGATGGTGGTAATCAAGAACATGTAGAATGTCACCAACCTGTTCAGCTGTGTCGTAGATCTGTTCCCTCTTGGAGAGATCAACAGTGTACACACTGGGAACAGAGCCCAGTTTACGTAGAATGTCTGCTGTCTCCGCCATTCCCTGACTGTTGATATCCCACAACACCAGGCGACATCCTCGTCTAGCAAACCGGATCGACAATAGGCGTCCAATACCACTTCCTGCAATGAGGAAAACATTTAACAGCCAACCTACATCTGGATAATCTTCACATCTTTATCTACTTTTACTTCTTATCATGTTGATAACTTGACAACAATAACCATGTTATATAGTAACTGAATAAAGATAACAACCATTGAAATTTTGCTATCCTACACATTATCATAATTTCTTAATCATCATTTGTAACAAAGTAGAACACTTCAACCATAAGTTTCACAAAGTAGTTAAAAAGATTACCTGCTCCAGTCACAAGCACTGTTTCTCCTGCCACATCCTTGCTCCTGTAGCTCGAGGGAACAAATGTCAAGACGATTGCTTGCGCCCAGTAATATAAAACCTTGATCAAAACAACGATTGTCTCAAGGAAGAGATTCATCTTGAGGCAAAGTGTTGCAGTCGACCCTGAATCTAAATTGTTCCTTGCCGGACTTTGAGCTGTGCTGTCAGCTGTTCACATGGTCAAGGGCGGGTAACTCTAATCGGTTTAGTGACACAATTTCAGTGTTGGTGTTGGCAACGGATCTAAGGTTAATTCGGGATCGAAAGCTGGTGGTTGTTTATCAAAGTTGTAACTATCATTAAAAGGAATCCTAGACCTACTTGCTTTTATCTGTCACAATGTAATTAATCATACAAACACAAATATTTTTATACCGTCATTATGATTCATGATCTGTGTGGGCCTAATATTGATTGAAGAGGTATTGGGCAGTAGCACTTTATTTCAGATAAAGTTTTTAGTGGTTTCACAAACACGAAAGTAAGGTTACCAACTGCAAGACAAAGTCTTTTAATCAAAGGAAAGTTCTAAAACGAACATAAAACATTTAGTTAAGCTATGCTGAGGAATCCATTTCCCTACCTCAAAAAATAGAAATGTTTTCACTAGAAAATAGCCGCCTGTAGTTTTTGCTTGATACTTGATAATTTTAGATGATATTACATATGGCTAAAACTATAATTTTCATTAGGGAAAATTTTAAGAAATAATTTTAAAAAGATAAACATGCTTCTGTCCCTTTATTGACAAATAAGAACGCTTTGAACATTTGTTAAATCTTAAAGTGATATTAATTTGCATAAATCTTTGATGTAATAACTTATAACTGGCCAACCAAGTAAATGATGAAAAATAGCCTTGACAGAAGTATACACTTTCGGAGAACGAGGGTAAGGGTTGTCTTGTGTATTGATTCTGGTTGTTTTGGGGGTTTTTTTGTTAGTGGGTGGGGATGGGGGTATGTTTGTAATATAGGAACTTTGTGGAAACCGTTTTGGGGCTCATGTACCCGAAGATCCATGTATTACCCGCGCTCAAGCTGGGTCAATACCAAAATTCACACTCTTTATGTAAAATTCATATATTACCACTTGCCCGGCTGTCAATCTCTATTTCTATTTCAGCTGAAACAAATCCGTAGAAACCAGTATGACACCATTATTGTACGAGTTGACTGCGTTTTAAACCAGCAACATGACATGAACCTTTATGCCCCAGATCTCGTCTCCTGAAATACCAGCCTATAATTAATCATTTTAGTGATTGACCTTGAAGCGTGATTTTATCCTTTATCACGAGGATAGCATGTACCCATGGGCATACCATGTGTACAACGCGTGTTAACAAAAGATGCGATGAGAAACTTGGTTGTATTCTGTTTTTTTTCTCTACAGGAAATTGTGAATAATCAATATCTAAATGTTAGAACAAAAGAATCCAAATCATGGAAAGGCGTTAGTATCTTTAACAAATATAACTACAGACACGTTTTAATGCAACTTTTATGTCTAGTCTACTTAACTTTAATATATGATATAAAATAATTATATATCACATCAGAAACAATATCAAAGCTATGCATGTACTAGGAAGCAAGTTTTAGATTCATTGATAAATTTTTAGACGTCTGACGGTTTTCGCTTATCCGATTATACGAATGAAGTTCTAAATTAGAAATGAATAATTCTTTTGAAAAAAACGTTTGGAGAATGTTTGTACTTTTTTTAAATGAAGAAAGTTACGTTCTCATTTGGGGAAACTTGTGGCACAATGTGAATAGTACGTAATACTACTAATAGTGAAAGTGGAATAGAGAAAAATACGAATGGTTTTGATGCGATCTTCCTTAAAGGGACACGGAGTATGTTGTTGGTGTCAAAAATGTCAAACTTCATAAATGGTGTTATTTCAGCGACAACAAGTGGTTATTTCTGATAATTTACATATCAATACTGATCAGTTAGCATGGTGACAATAAAAAGGATACATTTCGAGGTTTATGATCGAAAACCGGACAATGGCGAGCGTCAATGACTCAAACGTCATTTCGGTAACTTATTTATAGAAGACACATAGAGAAATTTAGGTTTGTATTGATTACTAGGTCATTTAACTGACATCCATGTAAATGGAACACAGAATTTCGACTTAGTCACATAGATTTATACTGCCGTTTTTAATTTACAATCGAAAACAAGGAAATGTCATAATTTTGGAATCTAAGAGATAAATATGCAATTTAGATAGGCGATTTGAACTTAACACAGGGCCGATGGCTTGCAGTGATTTCATAGACAAAACCATTTCGTAGACACGGGAATTTCGTAGACAAAACAATTTTGTAGACAGTGATTTCGTAGACAGTATTAAATTTGTATTTCTAAGTCACTATTGACTATTACTTGCAATTATTATTATATTTTATAGTAGTTCATATCTTGTTGCATGAATATTGGTTACGAGAATGTTGTTAGCTTTACGTAGAATGTTAATAGCTTTCTAAATCTAACTCGATTGTTCCCTTGGTCAACTTTCTGTATGTCTTGATATCCATTCCCGTTTCGCAAGTTCGGTGCTGCCAAAGGTCAATATAATATATAATTATGTTGTCGGCGGATTAGCCGCGCTATTTGTTTTTATTGTCAGTGACTTACCGTCTTTCATCTTCCCGGATGTCTTCTCGTCTCTATGCTGGTGTTGATTGAAAGATCGAACAAGAAGTAAAAGAATTGAAAACAACACATAAATATTGGATTACTTTAATAGTTTCAAAACACAACAAAATTGACTATTTATAGTTTTTATTCTCTTTAGTTCGTTAATAGAACCTATTAGTGTTCGAATCCTTGAGTTTTAATAAAAGTTAAACAAAAGTGTGTTATTATTACTTCTAATCCTATTTAAAACCTGTCTACGAATTCACTGCTCGATTTGTCTACGAAATCACCGCATCCCGGGCCGATATGTTATTTTGACTCGATTTAAGCCACATACAAACTTAATGAAACATACTCTGTGTCGCTTTAACAGTTTTTATGTTGAAATAATTAACATTTTAGCCATTGTCTTTTAAATGAAATCGTCCATCGCATTAACTGAAACGTTCTAAAGCTTTATAACCACTTAAAAAATTGTTGGAAATATTTACTTAAAAAAGCAAAAAATGACAAAACAGAATACAAACGTGCGCTATATCTACTAATATATTTCCAAGAATATTTAATCTATTGCTTAAATCAATGCATATCAAAACTTAGTAATTAAGTATTTATTAATAGAATGTCTGAGCCGAACTTTCACTTTTAGTGGCATTGAGTTATCTCCCTTGGAAGGCGTGTTCGAATGAATCAGTAGCGGAATGTAGGACGCACAGCGGATCGTATCTATCAGGTAGGCAGTTGTTATAAATAGAGAGGGCTGATAACGATAATAGCGCGATTTTGCACCAGTCATTTGCATTACAATCATAACTACAAGAATTTGTCTGTGCAAGTATTATTTTGAGGGCCTTCCCCACCATATCAAGAGTAATTGGAAGTTGGCTAGGGTTAGGTTCAGTACAGAACAATGCAGTAATGCTTAGTAGACTCCTATCTACTTTATTGCTGGTTGTGATCACAGGGAACGTCTATCATGACACATTGCAAACTTTATACCCTTTGGCTATTTATTGGTTAAACACAGATAAAGTTTTATTTGGCCGACTTTCCAAGTCTTTTGTCTTTCAAAACCACTTGTCGAACTTAAGAAAAAATTGCACTTAGTGTACAGTCGATAGGAGACAAAGTTAAGTTGTTATTTATCAAGATAATGAGGGATTTAAATGTAGTCGAGAATGCATGTGATACATTAAGAAATTATTGTATGGCTCAGATTTGATCCCTAAGAGGTTCATGCTTAGGTTTTATTTATTTTTTCATGTATAGTTCTTTCTGGAGAGAACAAATCAAATCGTGGAATGTAAATTAATACAATAGTTATTATATGAAAGGTTAATAGTGTAAATACTATTTAACAAATAATTACTATGAAATAATTTTCACATTCAATGTTAAACAAAAGGTAACAAAGAGATACAACGTAACATGACCCATGTAATATGATACAGCATCAACTCAGAAAGGAATAAATAATTTATTCTACCTCATGGCTTCAGGCTTGAAGTGAACAATGAATGATGGTATCTGTATTTTTATAGCTTTTGGTCAAGATGTTTCATTCACTGTATTCAAGCACGGAAAATACGCTCAACAAAAATGTAACGGAAAGTACCTCAATAATAGTAATTATTATCTTGGTATTGTATGAAATTGGATATGAAGCATCAAATACTGCCAATATGAAAATTGAAAGGTGTCCTTAAATTATTCAGTTTATCATTATTTAAATGAAAAGATTTTTATAAAACAAAATAAAAAATTTTAATCATCTATATAGATGAACATCTATAAACAGATACTGCAGATATCTAAACTTAATGTTTTAAGATAATAGAGAAAGTGTCACACACAAGATTAATGAATATCAACAGATGTTGCATCAAAACAGTAAATGACATATGTTGTTTTGTTATTGATTAAACACAGTAAATGTGCCTTTTCGATTGCCAGCTGGTATCATCTTTTAATCTTCATGTATAACCTGAAGATGCTAACCCTAAAAAGGCAGCAAGATTGTGAATGTGTATTCATATCAAATTTTATAAATCATGCAGTTAATGCATTGTCATTGTTTATTCTACAATTACATACCACATGGTTCAATGAAATCAACCATGCAGTTGGTACCCTTTCTTTTACGTTTTTCTCTATTGAAACTTATGTTATTTCATCAAATCATATATTCTTATGAATTTTAAACAGTTTAATATAACTTAGATATTCCATTTTATGTTGTCAAAGTTTTATTAACAAATCTCAATATAAAAACTTCTTTTCATAGAAAATGAATCTCCCATCAAGAATGTCCACTCTGGCCTGTCGGTTTTTCTGCCATGTGTTACCAGTGCTATATCTCCTGCTGACTCTTTCATTGGCTGACCCCTGGTCAGTATCCAATATATCGCCTACCAGGGGACACTACCCAGGAGTGTTCTGTAAAGTCACAAATGCTCTGCTTGATTCCAAGAGTCAAGTTTTCCGGTATAAACCAGACCCAACTTCAAAACACACTTTCGACAGTGCCTGTGTGCCATGTGCAGGAATATGGACAGTCAAAGAAGAATCAACCAATCAGAGAGAGTGTTCTGAGACATTTGACGAGGGTTTTGTCTTCACGATATACTTCCATCACGGCAGCAACTATTTCCATCTACACTATGACATGATGATTCCTTTATTCTCTATGTTGCATAATGAAAAGCAGGAAGGGAAGAAAATATTGGTGATGCCCTCAGTTGAGAGCAGACGTCTACAGGTACATACAGTTATTTTGTTGAAATATATTTGATGCCCATGATTTAACCTTACACTGAACTAACTAGATTTTCTTATTTTGTGCTAGAAACCAATTCCTGATTGTTCCCCTTTGACGGCAAGTAATTCCTATAATTGTACCTCTCAGAATGGTTTGGAAGTAATAAAATCTGCAGTTACAGTCTAAATCGTTTCTTTCTTGAAATTATCATGTAAGATGTCTCTATTATCCATACCTGATAAGACATGAATTTAAAAAAAAAAGGTTTCTCACAAGAAATTACACCATTGAACACTAATTTTAAAAGCTAAAAGAAATTAACTATGCAATATTTGATTATAATAAAATTGTACATTTAATCTTCAGCCAGTCTACTGGGAAACAGATGCCTTCAGGGACGAGACAAAATACTGGAACCAGATGTTGAAGGTGAGGGTTAGAAACTGTTATATCGAAGAAATTGAAATAATGTCCCCTATAAAAAAAAATTTCCTGAAAGTTGCTTCCGCAGCTTTGCCAAAGCATCTTCACTGCATCTCCAAACTGCCTCCATACCATCTCTGGAGGTTTTTGGGGCAAAATTTTACCATCTCCGCTAGCGGAAGCATTTTGGTGAAGGTGAAAAAGTATCTGGGAAGATGCATCCACAGCTTCGCCACAAGCTCTAGGGCAATAAAAAGTTGTGATGAAGCTGTAACAGCATCATTGTCCCTCTAAGGATACTGTGAAAGCATCTCCACAAGTTTCCATGGGATAATGAGGTAAGTGGAGATGCTGTGGAAGTATCCCTATAACTATAAAGTAATAAAACCCACACAGCAGCATGTAGGTTATGTAATCAGGGTTGAGGGTCATTCTCTGGGATAGTACATATGATTAGCAAGCCAAGTGGAGATGCTGTGGAAGTATCTCCAATGACCATAAAGTAATAAAACCTTCACAGCAGCATGTGGGTTATGTAATCAGGGATGGGGCTCCCTGATAAGCAGGCCGCATGAAGAAGCTTAGAAAGTGAATTAAATAACCAGGTGTGGGTGCTTTTTTTAAATAATGTGTTGCCTACCTGTGATTAAAAATAGATAATAATATAATATATAATAAAAATATAGTTGATATTTAGCAATAAAGGATAATGTGTTATTTCCCCCTTTGTAACTAACAATTATTGTTATTGTTGGAAAATATTTCTCATATTTTTTCTTTTCTGTTATTCAGTTTACTAGCCATTTATAAAATTCACTTGGATTAAATAACCAGGTATTTGAGCTTTTAAAGATGGACTATAACATCTGTGGTTGGAAATGACAAAAAAAAGATGAAAAGTAATTCAAACTTTATTCCATAAAAACATATCCACAAACGATTTCAAAAGTTCAAATAGTATGTTATGATATTGATTCATGGTTACAGAGGTTAAAATATTAATTCAGAAAAGGTATTTTTATTATATAACATTTTTTGAAGTTGAAGACGTTCAGAAGCAAGATTTGCTATATTGTCTTCAAATACACAAAAAAAATTGAATACAGATGAATTTGTCATTCACAATTTTATTTATTTGATTTAAGTCTGCAAATTTAACATATAAACAATCATTCCTAAAACATGTCTGGTTTTTAACAAATTCATTTGCCTGGTTAAATGATTTATACTGATAAACAAATTCTATAGGTTAGGTGACATCGTTAAGATAAAAATCTATTGGTTACAGTGATGGAGATGGGTGGAGCCTTTATTATAGAAAATGGCCAATGAAATAAGGTGATAATAGGTATCCATTGTCTATAACAGTTTTGTTGCTTTGACAGCTGAATCAATTTGTTGGTCATTAAGCTGTTAACAAGTTTGTTTGTTTAGTAAGGGACATCAGTAACCTAATTAAATGTTATTCAAATTGTGTTTCCAGTTGAATTCAGAGTAAATACCTTGTACGTAACCTATGAGTTCTCAAAATTATTCACAATTAACATTTTAACTAGTTTAGTTGCTTATTAGTCATTTGACCTAACAGTGCCTTTATACATATCGATCACTCAATTAGGTGTTATTTCAAATTGGAGACCAAAATTGGTATTGGATGTCTTGCTAACCAAGTTGAAACACCAATCAATCTCAATAACTTATAATAAACTTTGAAAAAATAATTTATTTGAATTCCTTAAGTTTATTAGTTGATTGACTTTGACAATTATTTTGGAAAAGGAAATTAGGAGATATGATTATTTAACTGAATATTCTATGGCCAGAAATTTTTTATTGTTTGAATTTAATAGCCTGTTCGTCTATGTATCTTAAAGAACGCAATTGTTTTAAAATTGTTTCATATTATTTAATTTTTCTAAAATATTATTATTAGGTAATTGTTTCCAGGTGTTGGAAGAAGTCATTTTCTCCATACATTTCTAAATGCTTTTCAATTCTCTTTCATTTCAAATAATCTCATTATGAATTTGTACAAATAATCTACATCAATCATATAAAGGGAATATATCTCTTGCTTTTATAGATGACTGTACGCCTTCAAAACATATAAGTTGAAAAATTCCCCTGAAACTAAATTCTTGTTTTAATTCTTATCACATATCAGATAAGTTGCAAATAAACTAGTTCAATAATAAGTTCAATGTTGTTAAAAAATATCTAAGCTTTTATGATTATACATTTTCTGAATTTAATGGATATTTATGAATTCATCCATATATTGTATTCATTTCATCATTTCAAGCTAAGAATATAAATTTTGATCAAAATCCTTGACTCAAATTTATATCCATTACTCATTTCTTAAGAAGTTGTTGCAAAGAAATACCTTGGGTTTTTTTAAGACACCACTTCTAAATGCCATTCAATGACTCTTCTCTTTGGAAAAGATCACAGTTTAAGGTTCATTACACCATTCAATACCTTCTGCCTCACACCTGATGAGGCTGGACATTATTATCCAATCAGAATCTCTGCAGTCTTAACCCCTTTGACTGACAGCAAGACCCAACTTCCTGCCTGACCTGTCACTAACGAGGAGCAATGGCCGCCATTAGGAAAAACAACTGATTCTTGATTATTAAAATCACAGTTGCCAACAGCATAGAAGGCATATCTACAGTTGCAAAAACCAAAGTAAGTAGACCATTACTGCTACATACACAGTATAACATCTTAACCTTATTGCTCTTCCTTGTTTCATGAAAGAGCTGATAAAAAATCCTTGAAATGTTGGCTTCACAGTCAAAATGAAAAAAATTTCAAGTCCATTCCCTTATATAGAATATGTAATAAAGTTACTTATTGTTGACAAGTTAAGTTGTGTTTTATTAACACTGATTTGTAAAAGTGATATTTGGTTCCTTTTCTTTGACAATATTAAGCAAAGATGGCATTGTTTACATAGGTGTGCACTGAACCATGACTGCTGGGAGAGGAGGGAGTGGACAAGCCATTACATAACAGGAAAGAGCTGGCACTGTAAGTATGTTCACCTAATTCTTCAATAAACATGCAGTGTATTTCTCAACTGGTTAGATTAGGAATCGCATCAGAGGGTTCACTCCAATTTACCAATAGATCGTCTTGATTAATTGTAATTTCTTTTCTTGAAAACCCAGACAGGCTGATTGTCTAATATATGGTGTTGGAGGACTTGATACTATTTGCCATTTAACCTGAAATTGATAGTTGGAATTTGCAATCAATAATTGTTAGACAATTAAGTTGTTCCCAGTTTTAAGTTTGATCATTTGATAAAAATTACACTCATAAATGTTAGTATTGCTGAACCTAAATGTATGTTAATATTTGTAATACAGGATTATTATACAAATTGTTAGAGCACTTTATACTTATTCCTGCTATTGAACTTGAAAAATGTTTTAAGATAGGAAAAAGTTGTCGGTGAACATTTTGGATTTTCTGTAACTTTTAAAGTTTTTACCAACTTTTGGAACAATTGTGAAACAATTACTTTATATTTATATAATTTCAAGTATGGCTTTCCTTAAGATGACTGTATATGATAAATGCTATTCTTTTGATATCATCATCATTATTGGTTATTTGTACATGTATTGAAAGTTGCAAACACACATACATGGACACCTTTTGGCCTCACAGGATGTTATGTTTATTCCAGATGAGAACTAATAAACCAATGTTTGAAAGATTTTTAAAGCCTGATTGATAATTCTGCTGCTTTTTTTATACAGGCAGACAGATTTAGTTTACTTCAGTGTCACAAATTAAACTAGTACATCAATAAAACATGTTATAGTATTACTTGAGTTTGTTTAACAACCACCCATTGTTTGGCATATGAGACATTATTAAAAACAATACAACATATATACTTTATACTAGGGAATGAATAGAGGTAATGAAAATTAGAAACTGTTTACAAGAAACAAGTTTAATCATATAACATTTTTAAAACATTGCTGTTACTAGTTTTGTGCTTAAGTGTTTGCTCGTTTATTTCTTAAGGTGTTCACTGAACCAGAGAATACACAAAGCTGGCAAGATGAAGATTCACAGGGGGATTAAGAGACAGTGTCTTCACAGTAAGTACATTGAATTGTTACATAAACAAACAGATTGATAAGTGACTTCTGATCAGTTGATTTACTGATTGGAGCCATATATCAATTTATTTGTTAATTGCTTGATCTAATTGATTTCTATGTTAGGGATAAGAGTACAGTTATCCAATTTGAGATTGCCATCTGAGATCTTTTTACACTGTTTGGTGTCTTTCTGTTTGTAACAAGCATTATATTCTGTTTCAGAATGAAGACCAGTCAACTAGTCATCAGATGTCAACACAGTGAAAAGGATTTTTTGGATTTTTTTAGGATTGTTTATTTACTTTTTTAATGAAAAAATAATTATATGCAATTTTCATACATATATATAATTTTGTTAATAATATTTTAGCATTGTTAAAAGTTTTCAACTAAAATAAGTGATTTCTTGTAATTAAATTGCTGTGATGAATATTCCAATAGTCTATCTCGTAATTGTTCATTTATCAGTGATTTCATTCTTGATAAATTTGTGTGTATAGTCTTACAATTAAATCTATAAATATTGTCCATGAAATTGCCACAAAGAAAGATTTTGATATTACATTCTATTAAAACGTTTTAATGATTGTGTGATTCTTTTGTCATTGTTTGAAGGCATGCTTTTAGCTTCAATGCTGGTACTATATTTTTACTGGGATGTAATATTGCAGAAGCTTCTGAACGAACTTCAACAGCTGCTTTAGAAGCTTCTGCCAATTTGCGGTACGTGGAATATCAGTAAAAGCATAGTCAGAATCATAATTCATGACGGGATGCATGTGCATACTTGTTAGAGGCATTGGTGGGTGTCAACATTAATGACACTAGGGAGTATACACAAAAATCTAGCGAGAATGCAGACATCCCGTCCTGAAGGTTGTATCAGCATGCTCGTTAAAAGCAGTGGCTGCTGTAAACTTTTACGACCTTCAGGATGCATCCACATAGTCTCTAGAGGCACTGGTTGCCGTAAACTTTTACGACCTAATTACCCCTTCAAGATGCATCCACATAGTCTCTAGAGGCACTGGTTGCAGTAAACTTTTACGACCTAATTACCCCTTCAAGATGCATCCACATAGTCTCTAGAGGAACTGGTTGCAGTAAACTTTTACGACCCAATTACCCCTTCAAGATGCATCCACATAGTCTCTAGAGGCACTGGTTGCAGTAAACTTTTACGACCTAATTACCCCTTCAAGATGCATCCACATAGTCTCTAGAGGAACTGGTTGCAGTAAACTTTTACGACCTAATTACCCCTTCAAGATGCATCCACAGAGTCTCCAGAGGCACTGGTTGATGTAAACTTTTACGACATAATTACACCTTCAAGGATGCTTCCACAGAGTCTCTAGAGGGACTGGTTGATGTAAACTTTTACGACCTAATTACATCTTCAAGGATGCTTCCACACAGTCTCTAGAGGCACCGGTTCCTGTAAACTTTTATGGCTACAATCACTTTCTGGAGATGCATCCACACCATCGCCACAGGCCTGTACACTTTACGACTTTTCTGGTGAAGGTGAAAATGTACTTGCGGATGCACTTGTGGCGATGGTAAAATTTTGCTTGCTGAGATGCTGTGAATGCATCTTGAGAGGGAAATTTTTTTTATAGGGGGTGGTATCAAGACAGAAATGAATGCATTTATTATCTAGCTATTCAAGTCAGTACTTGGTTTGTCTGCCTGAGAACTTTCAGGCAGTTTTTCATTTACAGTAACACTGAACCAAAATTGATTCCTCTCCTGCACTTAAAAAATTCGACCAACAAATCTATTAATATAGTAATTAATCATATGTCCCGTGAATAGCATTACAGTTTATGAGAATGCAATGATCTTTACATTGTCCAGGTGTTGAGTTCACCCCACACTATTCAGCCTCTGGACAGGAGTTTGGACACAAACAGGGGAAACATCTGCTTCAAGTCTCTCTATTTTGGGGTGAGTGGCATCTTTTACTTTGATTGATTGATTGAGTTATAGTTTACTTGGGCAATATGTTAGCCTTTAGTGGTGCTGATTCAATGATCATTTATACAGGTATTCAATATATGAAAAATCTTTGAATAAGCAGGTAAATCCAAGAAATCAGTTTCAATATGACTTATCATAAATACTTTTTATCAAAATCAGGTTACAGCCTGAATACAGGGTCATACAAGCGAAATTTATGACTGTAGTACCCAAGGAAATATCTATTTTTAAGGTTTAAGTGGGTTCAAAGCAGAATTTGTGATGTCATGGGTTTAAGCTTAAGTGAGCCCATTAATTAGCTTACACCACCGGTTAGGTAGAAGTGATATCAATACTGCTCTCTGTGAACAGACTCCCGATTTCTCCACGAGTGACAAGGATAAGATGCTGCAGTACATCTACTTCATCAAGGCCAGACTGAACGTGCCCCACGAGAGGATCTCCTCACAGAGGGTGGGCATCATCCACAGGTCGGTCATATTCTTCATTACTCACTAGCTTGTTTGAGCCTTGCTGTATTTTGTACCTTTTCTATGCCAGCTCTGCACCAGAATTTGAAAGTACAATAAGAATCTCCTTAAGGTCATTACTGATTGCTGATGAGAGCACATCCTCCCTTTGAATTGCTTTGAATTGCACTCTATCACTATTGAAACCTTGCTGCCAGCCCATCAAAAATCGTGTTTTGAGTGCAGCAGCCTCTTCACAATCCGTTGCAGCAGCCTTGGCGACAAGCATAGAAAAGTATGGGAAATGCAGCAAGTCCTATCTAAGAAAGTCATTGGGGCTGGCGTAGGAATAGGCCATGGGTGGGAATATAATGAGAGCACTGTACTTGATCTACAAACTTTGGCTTTAATGCAAGGCTTAGCTTAGCCAGTGATAGAGACTGGCCTTAAGAGGGAAGTTGAGGTGTGTCTAACTTATCGAACTAACTGCAGCTAATTAATATGTGATTAAAATGAATAAAATGTTGTCTTTAATTGGAATGGTGAAATTAAATACCTTTAGCATCACAAGCATCATCATAAGCATTAAGTGTGGAAGCCTATCCAGAAAGTGTAATTAGAATTTAAAAACCTTGAATAAATGAGGTCAATAATACCTTATTTAAGTATATTTAATTGTTCCGATTTGGTACTGTTGGCATTATATCCCATGTAAAATGTGTTCACCCAGTAGCATAACATCCTCTTTGTTTGCACAGATCTAACAGAAGGAAAATCCTGAACGAAGATGAACTTATGAAAGCTGTGTCTTCTCTGGCTAATGTGGAACTAGTGGACTTTGCAACTCTTTCCTTTAAAGAACAGGTACACTACATATAGTAAAAGACTTAGCATTGATGCGTCAGAGAAATCACAGGATTTCTAAATAGTTTTTGAATAGTTCATTCCTTCTTGTCAACATTAAACAGGTAATTTCTTCCCGAGTTCCCTCTGTAACCAGTGTATAGTACAGTAACAATATATATCCCTTGTTTATTGGTCAATCAGCAACTGTGTTTCAAACTAAGTGTTTGGTCTGTACCTGGAGATAAGAGGACAGAGGTTCCTTCTTATCTGTTATAAGTTTATATGTCTTTCACAACAGGAGCCACAGAGTTTAGGCAACATTTGACTGAATATGAAGAAGGATGGTGTATATTAAAATTGATTGGATATGAAGATATAAATTTTCCTGCTAGAGGATCTTGAAGGAACCAAGAATAAGGACTCACTCGAAACAGAGGTTACCTTGGAAGATAGGAGCTCGTGTTTGAGATGATTGACAATGATGTAGTGTTTAAATGACTTGTCAAAACTAACACAAATCTCTAAAAATAACGAAAATGACTTCCTTAAGAGGTTATTTGATCACCACCGTAAGTGATCAGTCTTAACTGCTTTGCCCCTCATTGTAGGTGGAGAAGGTTCAGGAATATGCCGTGCTGGTCGGAATGAATGGGGCAGGACTCATGAACGCACTTTTCCTCTCGCCTGGCGCCGTCGTCGTACAACTCGTCCCGTATAAAGCGGACGTGAACTTCAGAGACTTTGCTGCACTGTTCAGGACACGGGGACCATACCTTGAGTGGCACAATGAGCATGAAGATCTGACTGTGGCTAAAGCATCTGACCCATATCAGGGTCAATCAGACACAATAGTTAAAGTAGATGAATTTGTGGAGCTGATTAACAAGGCACTGAAGATGGTCAACAGTGACGAGTATGAAATCAAATCAGAACTTTGAAATGTCCATTATTAAGGTCAAAGTTATGAAGGTTTAAAAACATGTTAGTCATCTCCTTCTCTTATTGCAATTTGTGAAAAATGATCTTGATTTTACATTGTATTATTTTTCTTATTGTGGTGACATTGAATGGTATATTTTAATACTTTATCATGTCATAAGGTGCTTTGCTTTGATGAAATTATAGTGTTGTTTTAATGGAAATTTATCTCATTTCTTTTAGTCATATAGCCTTTAGGTTATCTAATATCTTGTTATTGAAGATTTTAAAATATGTTTTTAAATAAAATATCGAGCAAGCTTCAGTGAATATTCAGGGGAATCACCGTATATTTTTGTGTATTCTATGTAACTGAGGAGAATAGCTGACTGATTGTAACTCACCTTCAGTACCAAACTGGGAGTGATTGAGCCTTGCGAAACATTGCAAGTCACATCTATTGGCCACAACAAACCATTCATGCTAGTCTGTGTTGAGTCTCACAAAGATTTATGAATATCCAAAAGACTTAACATTCAGTAATCATGAAGTAAACATGTCTCAGTTGTTCTGAATGTTCTAGGTCAATTGTTAACATATTGATATTCATGTTTTGAAAATTATGTTATGGAATTTCATAAACACCTGACATTATCTTGTTGTAGGAATTAAAATATGAATCTGCTGATTTCCACAATGTATAATGAATGTTTCACATAGCATAATAATCTCTTAGATCCACATTAACCATGTCATTTTATATTTACAATGTTTCATAACAGTCCCAATGGCATGTAAGCTTTCATCTGTTTTTCCATATCCATATTTTTTAAAAACATTGATTTTTCAACAATTTTACGAGAAATATTTCATCAATAAACGTTTTGATGTCAGCTGTTAACCTCATTTTCCTTGGAATGACTGGATTATGACAACTCAGAAAGTTTATAAATCTAAATATAACATTATAACAAACAACAAATTCATACCTTTATTATTTCAGTATGCATGAAATAAATATTCATTTAATTTGGATGGACAAACAACACTTGTTGTTTTATTCACATGATCACAACAAAACCATATCTTTTAGGTGAATAGCACTTGTGAACAAAATAGGTAAAAGTGGACACATAATTTACCTTTGTTTAAACCTTACAATAACACATTCTTAATTAAGAAGTCAATTGAACAGGAATAAATCATTAATGTTGAAAAATAGACATAATACTGAATAAATATAAACACTTTTTACAATTACTCTCTTCAAAATATGAGAATTAACAATTCAGAAGCACTGGTATTGATGGGTAACTTTATACCAAGATTAAATTTAATACATAAGACCGCCGCCGTGACATTCTGGCATATCTGCACAATCATCAATAATTATTGACTTATAATTATCCATCAAAATATTGTACACACATCCAGACTTGGACATGCTCTGACAATACAAGATTGAAATCCACTTTAAGTCTTCCAATAAGATGCCTCTCTACTTTAATTTGAACATTTATTTAAACTCCTATTTTTCACTTGAAACTATGATAACTTATGACGTTTTCTCACCTTTGTGCTCTATGAAAGGATTTTAAGGGAAGCCTTTTTGTTGAAAAATCTCTTACCACTAGTTTAGGGATAGTTTAGCAAAGTTCGGTATTTAAGAGGCATGAGATTGGTTGAATTTATGGAAGCTGAAAACTGACAGTAAAGACATGACCCCATCAAGCTTTAGTCAGACCGTAACACAAGTGCTACATTTGATATCATATTAATGAGATTATTTGTTGAATATAATATCAAAGCAGGTATTCCAGTGCCTAGTACATTACATTAAATGAAAATAAACATCCATGCATTTAGATGTTCTCTTCATAAGTCTTGCCATCATTGTGAGGTTCTCCATCTCAATCATATTGTCACTTCAACACAACAAGCTTCAACAGTCAAAACAAGAGACCAGTTCATTCATTGTTGTTTTACATTTATCATTTGATTTTTCACAGGGAGTGACAATTGTACACAGCTGATGACCCAATAACTTTTACACTGAACACATTTCACTTGGTGTTGTAAGCAATATGCCTTTGATTCAAAGGATTGCTGGGAGATTTTTGCCACTCTTTTTTCAACATTTGTTTCAACTGAGAAAGTCTGAGGTTAGGATTTTCTTTTTTAAGGCGTGGAAGGTTTTCATCTTCAAATTCTGTGTATGCAGCTTTCACCCTCTTTTCAGGATGCTTTTCAAGTTTTTCTTGTTTAATGCTGAAAACAAAAGAGACTTTCATAAACTTGAACTACTTTCACTGTATACTTACAATGTTCAAAAACTTGTCTCATAATCTGCAACTACCAATTAAGATTTTATTTCTAATATCCAATAGGTATTTTCATTGATTCTGATAGACAGAACACCAGGAGAGGCATTGCAGAGCCATGGATGATACAAACCCCTTGTGCATTTCTTGCTTGAGCTACAACATCACCATTAAAGTCATAGAATCAATTTTGTAAGGCAACTAAACTGGGCTTATTATTCTTCACGAGCAAAAATCTGATCACTTACACCAATATTTCCTGTTGCTTTTGCAAAGATTTTCCGTTTTAAAGTTTAGGATGATGCTCTTTATTGGCGTACGGTACCGAAACAAGTGCAATCCCATCGCAAGTACGAAATACCAGAAATCTAGTAATTGCAGCGCCGATACCTATGACAGACGCATTCTTCATTGAGTTTACTACCTTTTTGTTATCTCTGTATTTTAAAAAAGGCAAAATATATATCTATTTTCATTAGATATTCGGCTGGGAAATTTCATGTGTTCTACGTCATGGCTGTAGCGAAATGACGTGGTAAGGACTAACACATGCCAAAGACATAGGGTAGGGTGTTTTGAACTTCACTATTGAGGGCTAGAATGCACACAGATTTCTGAAAATTTTTGCAAACAGGGGAATGATTTCTGTGATTGATGAACTATTTTTCCGGCATGCATTACAATTTGCCTTGCAAAAATGAGACAATGACTTTAACATGACAACAAAACCATGAGCTTCAACAAATGGTCTCATGATCACAGGCCCTCGGATCATTAAAAAAAGTTATAAAAATTTTGTATAAAAAAATTAAAATGTTTTTTTGAGAACACCCCCTGAATAGAATTGTACTTCTGTTAATAGTATATGGAAAGGCCAGACACTCCATTCGCCCCCACCCGCTTTCTTGACCGAATGCTACAATAAATACGCACGCAATCAATATAAAAACTATGCAGACATGTTCTCAAATGATTTGCCTTTCTACTCCATCTCACTTAAACAAGTAAATCTTTGGGGTTATTTAATGAGGACGGCCGAAAGACGATTTCCACGCCCAACTTAATGCTGATGGGACAAATGGCCGCCCGTCACCTTGACCCTACGGGGTGTGTGGCCGCAGCGAGAGATCTCATTGGTTGCAAGACGGAGAATTAGAGTTATCTGTTCCTAGCTTTGCGTCAAACCAATGAGATCTCTCGCTGGTCCAGCTCCTTGGATGATGACCAATGGTCAGGAAGGGATGTTAAAGCCATTATAGATGACATGGTTGCATTGGTCCAAGGCTTACTCATGTCCGATTCTAGAATAAAGGTGGACAAAATATCTTCAGAGTGTGGCATTTCTCATGGAAGTGTTTGCATCATAATTCATGAGCACTTGCACATGTCCAAGGTGTCTGCAAGATGGGTGATACCAAACTTAAATGCACACGATCGACACCAGAGAGTTGAATCAAGTCGTGAGCTCTTGGACATCTACAATGCTGATCCAAAAAACTTTCCTGCCTGTCTGGTAACAATGGATGAATCGTGGATTTATCACTGGGATCCTGACACTGAGCAAGAATCAATGCAATGGAAGCATAAGCACTCCCAAGCACCAAAGAAGTCTGGAACTCAGCCTTCTGCTGGCACGATCATGACGTCCATTTTCTGGGATTCAAAGGGCGTGTTACTTACAGACCTTAAACTACAATAATAGGAGCCTACTATGCTGACTTGTTGAAGCAATTGAGAGTGGCGATCAAGACAAGACTGATTTCTTGTTAATTATATATCAGTTATATTCAATGTATAATATATGCCAAAGAGATGGACACGCGTTCCAACAAAGACTAAGATGCTATAATGTAATCTGTCCGGTTGTAACTGAATTAAAGGACATATGCAAATTACTTCAATTTGTAATTTGAAAAATAGAAAGATTATAAGAATTTCAACATCAAAATCTGAATTTACTTGCAATCTAAATTATGGCCGTTGAGATGCCCCCTACAGTTTTGATCTTGCCCTAAGTGACTTTTATCTATTTTGCAGTTAGAAATCATGCTTGCGTGGTACAAGTTTAGGCAATGATAATGAACTCAGGGCAGCTACAAAGGTGTAACTGAG
Source organism: Phorcus lineatus (assembly GCA_921293015.1). NCBI lineage: Eukaryota > Metazoa > Mollusca > Gastropoda > Trochida > Trochidae > Phorcus > Phorcus lineatus. The sequence goes on along the minus strand of OV121081.1, from coordinate 3,575,910 downwards.
GGGCGAGTCAGAAGACTTCTACTACAAGGGCATAGACAGTTTCAAATGGACAAAGTGCAATGAGGTGATTATATTGAAATATTAAATCAACATCAGATCCATTGGCTTCTGTTTTATATCCACTTCTATAAACTTATTGACTTCCCCTTGTACATGAAACTTATTTCACATCGACATCATCAACCAAAAAAGTATCCCATACCTGAGTAATGAAATGGCCTCCTCCACGGATCTGGCCCCCTCTCCCTCCTCCTCCAGCCGGTTGATGTTCTCCTCCAGTGGTTTCTCATGGTGCAACAACTCTTCCGCCTTGTCTGTCAGATATGGACGATATAACATTTTATTTGAACTCTTGCTTCAATTATTTTTTTATCAATTAATAGACATTATAAATTAAGCTTTTTCTGGGGACAATTAGAATACTTGTAGTGAAAAGAATCTCACGACTGAGAAATTATGGACTTTTACCTTTATCTTCTGCGGCTGCTGCAGCCGCGGCTTGTTGCGTTGCAATGTCAGCACGAGTGAGTTTGCCGACAGGGGCGGGTTTAGCACTCTTTAGGGTACTCATCTCCTCATCGTGAAGTTTCTGTAACTCTTTCTTCTTCTCTAGCTGCTCTACCCTCTTCTTCTCCTTTTCATCCTGAAAGAAGTTAAAGGTGAAAGATGGATTTTGAATATCTAGTAATGTGTAATTACCTTATGCAATTTTGGCTCCAATCTTCTTTTGAAAAAAAACTTATCAATAACTGTGGATTATTTTCTTTTGGCTTCTTCTTGCTTTCTGCAGAGGAGATGAATGAAAACAGAGTACATGATGAAGTATAATTTTATCATGTTGAAAAGAGTTAAAACTTACCTTAAATAACTAAAGATGAACAATTTACTTAAATTCTTGATGGATTGATTTTCTATAGGGCAGATAAGCTTTATTCAAAGTATTCACCAAAACTAGTTAAAAGTAAAATTTTCTTAGATAATTGTTTTCTTGTGTACTCTGCTAGCAAGATGAGGTCTGATCTCGTCTCAGACAATGTCAGAAGTTGAAGAAAAAACAACTGAAAGTATGGGCTGCATAATAAAGGTTATGGCAATAAACAAACATTTGTCTCTCCATTTTCTGACGGCTGTAGGTAAATTCAGAGATCAGATGGGTTTCTGGACGTGAATTCCGGTGAATTCCTAGAATGATTGGGCGGTGAATTTATAGATGTTTAGACAACTAAATCAATCTAAAGATATTTTATGTAACAATTCCATTTAGCATTATTTGGCTAAATGTCGTTATTGTACGCTCAACGCATTTATCCATTTACACAACAATTTATATTCCACTTACAATTAAATCACATCACTTTAATACCACATAAATAACATACATTCTTACAAAACACGTGCTCGTGTTTACAAACATAAACAAGATCATATGATTTCAGCACTTCCTTTTTCATGACGTCATCACATAAACTAACACGTCATATTATTACGTCACATCCTCTCATTCTCGACCGCCATTTTACATAACTGTCACTCTTTCACTCTGCTCCAAATCTCTTTTCATCTCTTTCTTCATTTACTTGGATATAGCTACGATTCGTATACAATGCCTCCTAAGCGGAAAGCGTCCATAAACCACAAACTGGTGCGGACTCAGCCTGCGGCAAAGAAGCAGAATTCTTCCGTCAACTCTGTGCCATTGTCAACAACAACAACGGTTCCTCCTCAAGACAATACAGGTAATGTCCTCGACAATGGTTTCATTACAATTGATCCCGCTTTGGTATTACAACCAAACCCAAATCTTAACAATTCCCAATCAGTGATTCCGCCGGATGGTGACATGCACCGCACACTAGCCTGGTTATCACAACTCGCTTCTCAATCTAATTTCCCGCCTCCCCCAACGGCTTCGTCACATTCAAATGTTGCTTCTCCTCAATCGCTTTCGAGTCAGGTACCACTTGCATGTCCCTTTGAAGCAATAGGTTCACACGTAAAGGAACCCGTTCGACAAAAAATATTCAATGGTGAGTATGTGGATTTTCGAAATTTGCTTCCAAATGATAATCAACCACTCGATGACCATGTCCCGCTAAGGCTTGTTTCAGATAGCAACGGACAGGTTTTGTTCAAACCATATGAATCCCATAACTCACGTCCACTGACCATCAGCGCGTGGACTACCGCTTTCCATATCTTCATGGGGATATATGTCAGCAAGCACGCAGACAGCGTACAGGAACTACTGTCATATGCTGAAACAATCAGGGGGGCAGCGTTCAAGCATGGAGCAGATTCATGGTCGACCTATGACTATCATTTTCGTCACAAAATGGCACGTGACCCTGCAAGATCATGGGGTAAGATTGACAGTGACCTTTGGTTAAAATCCATGTTGCCAGGTAAAAAATTACAGTCCCCAAATATTCCTTCCCATTCATCAAAAGCTCAAAATGTTGATGATAACGTATGTTGGGATTTTAACCGTTCCCAGTGTACAAGATCAGTATGCAAGTTTCCACACAGGTGTTCAAAGTGTCAAAGTTTCAACCACGGTGCCCGTTCCTGTCAGTTGTCGCTTTTTCGTTCCCGTCAAGGACCAGGGACGACTCAACATCTCCAGCACAAAAATGCAGGTACAACCGGCTCAAGCGCAGGTAAATCAGTTGGCTCAGGTACCAATAAACCTTTCTAATCTCAAGCCTTGGCTGTCTCTCTATGAGACTGTAAATACGTTGGATGCACAGTTGTTGTTTCAGGGTTTTTCGAGGGGGTTCAGTCTTCAGTACACAGGGCCGATTGGACCACGGGTCGCACACAATCTGAGATCAGCCACTCAACTTCCGAATGTGACAGCTGCAAAACTCAGTAGGGAAATCAAACTTGGTAGAGTATGTGGACCGTTCGATTCGCCACCCTTCCCAGATTTGATTGTTTCACCGATAGGTTTGGTAGAAAAAAAGGTCAACAGCGAATCGGCGCCATCGGACGATCACTACAGGTTGATTCATCACTTATCTCACCCAGAAGGTACGTCGATTAACGATTTTATTCCCCAGGAACATTCGTCTGTTACGTACACAAAATTTGAAGAAGCAGTTAAAATGGTGCAGAAACTTGGTAGAGGAGCACTTATAAAATCTGCATTCAGGTTGATTCCCGTCCGCCCCGAGGACTTCCGCTTGTTGGGAATGTTTTTTCAAGGTAAATATTACTTCGATAAATGTTTACCATTTGGGTGCTCCATTTCATGTGCATTGTTTGAAAAGTTCAGCACATTTCTTGAATGGTGTATTCTTAGCAAAACTACCTCCACTTTCGTAATTCATTACCTTGATGATTTCTTGATAGGGGGATCCCCTTTTACAAACACCTGTTCGGAATTACTTGAACTGTCTATTGCTATGTTTCAGAAGTTTGGGGTACCGATTGCAAATGACAAAACTGTCGGTCCCTCGACTACAATCACGTTTTTAGGATTGACTATTGATACAGGCAATCCTCACGTCCAATAGAAGGAAAATACGGGTGGTAGAAATACAATCATTAGTTGGAAAACTTCAGTTCATTACACGGGCCATTCCAGCAGGTAGGGCTTTCTGCAGACGCCTGTATGACGCAATCAAGGGTAAGGTGAAGCCTTACCATCGTGTGAGAATCACCAAGGGGGTTAAAGAGGATCTTAGAATATGGGAAACATTTCTCATGAATCATAATGGCATTTCTGTGTTTCAGAATAGCGAGTGGATTAGTTCAACCCAATTAGAACTTTACACAGACGCCGCCGGCTCGGGCGGTTTCGGCGTATACTTACTTTGACGGCAAACAACTAACAAGATTTCAATTTCAGGCAGTCCTACAGAACGCAATCAGTCAGCTTGACATGGGACATCTTAAATTTACTTCTCATTCTTTTAGAATCGGGGCGGCAACTACAGCGGCTATGAACGGTGTTGATGCAGAGACCATTCGGAGATTTGGCCGATGGTCATCCGATTGTTACCTTCAATATATTAGAATCTAAATTACACTTATGAATTCTACACATTTCACTGTTCAAGGTGTGTGGGTAGTGGGGGACAGCTACCTCGCCCGGGCAAAACCAGAGCTGACGGACACCCTCGGCAGCTTGGGCACAGTGCAGTGGCAAGTCAAGGGAGGCTGGACATGGCGGCACTACAGGCCAGCCATCCAACACCTCATCGCTACTTCAACCTGTCAACCCAAACTGCTGTTGCTGCACCTCGGCTCAAACGACCTCGGCGCCACTACTGGCCGGGAGTTGTTCGACAGGATAAACGAGGACATTCTTTACACTCGGCTCAGGCTCCCCCACACCAGGCTTCTGTGGTCCTTCATGCTGCCGCGCTGTAGCTGGCGTTATGCGCGTGATATTAAGCGTTTGGAACTTTCCCGAAAAAAACTCAACAGGAGAGTTTCAAATTTGATGACCTCTATTAGTGGGGAAGTGATCCGTCATGACCACATCTTTCCAACCTCAGAACACTATGTACGGGATGGTGTCCACCTCACTCCTTTGGGGATGAACATTTTTGGTAATGATATTTGCCGCCGTGTTAACAACGAGTAATTGAGTGTTCCATTTTCTTTTGCAGATTTAGGTGGTCAGTGTAACTTGCTGTTTGTCTTTTTCGTTTTCCTATTAGCAATATTATTTCACTCAACATTTTTCATTTCTTCTTCTTAATATTATTTTTATTTTTATTTTATTTTATTTTTTTCCGGTGTGGATGGCGTAGCACTTTCAGTGCTCGGTGGCAAGTTTCGGGCGGACGCAGGACCATCCCTCGCTTAATATCCTTTACTCGCTGCTGCTGCTGCTAGGCTGTCTATTTTCCAATAGAAGCTACTTCCAACCTCCGGGTGGTCAAAATAGCATTAACATCGCCGCTACCTGTCTCGTCTGTTCAGGGTCCAACGGAGAGCAGGCTTCCCCCTTGCTTGGTCCTACGCCCGCCTTCGCCTTCCACACCTGGCCTTTTTGATCCAATATCATTTCTTTGTTGTACTTTTATTACTTTGTTCTCAGAGAGTCGGACAATAATTCCATTTAGCATTATTTGGCTAAATGTCGTTATTGTACGCTCAACGCATTTATCCATTTACACAACAATTTATATTCCACTTACAATTAAATCACATCACTTTAATACCACATAAATAACATACATTCTTACAAAACACGTGCTCGTGTTTACAAACATAAACAAGATCATATGATTTCAGCACTTCCTTTTTCATGACGTCATCACATAAACTAACACGTCATATTATTACGTCACATCCTCTCATTCTCGACCGCCATTTTACATAACTGTCACTCTTTCACTCTGCTCCAAATCTCTTTTCATCTCTTTCTTCATTTACTTGGATATAGCTACGATTCGTATACAATGCCTCCTAAGCGGAAAGCGTCCATAAACCACAAACTGGTGCGGACTCAGCCTGCGGCAAAGAAGCAGAATTCTTCCGTCAACTCTGTGCCATTGTCAACAACAACAACGGTTCCTCCTCAAGACAATACAGGTAATGTCCTCGACAATGGTTTCATTACAATTGATCCCGCTTTGGTATTACAACCAAACCCAAATCTTAACAATTCCCAATCAGTGATTCCGCCGGATGGTGACATGCACCGCACACTAGCCTGGTTATCACAACTCGCTTCTCAATCTAATTTCCCGCCTCCCCCAACGGCTTCGTCACATTCAAATGTTGCTTCTCCTCAATCGCTTTCGAGTCAGGTACCACTTGCATGTCCCTTTGAAGCAATAGGTTCACACGTAAAGGAACCCGTTCGACAAAAAATATTCAATGGTGAGTATGTGGATTTTCGAAATTTGCTTCCAAATGATAATCAACCACTCGATGACCATGTCCCGCTAAGGCTTGTTTCAGATAGCAACGGACAGGTTTTGTTCAAACCATATGAATCCCATAACTCACGTCCACTGACCATCAGCGCGTGGACTACCGCTTTCCATATCTTCATGGGGATATATGTCAGCAAGCACGCAGACAGCGTACAGGAACTACTGTCATATGCTGAAACAATCAGGGGGGCAGCGTTCAAGCATGGAGCAGATTCATGGTCGACCTATGACTATCATTTTCGTCACAAAATGGCACGTGACCCTGCAAGATCATGGGGTAAGATTGACAGTGACCTTTGGTTAAAATCCATGTTGCCAGGTAAAAAATTACAGTCCCCAAATATTCCTTCCCATTCATCAAAAGCTCAAAATGTTGATGATAACGTATGTTGGGATTTTAACCGTTCCCAGTGTACAAGATCAGTATGCAAGTTTCCACACAGGTGTTCAAAGTGTCAAAGTTTCAACCACGGTGCCCGTTCCTGTCAGTTGTCGCTTTTTCGTTCCCGTCAAGGACCAGGGACGACTCAACATCTCCAGCACAAAAATGCAGGTACAACCGGCTCAAGCGCAGGTAAATCAGTTGGCTCAGGTACCAATAAACCTTTCTAATCTCAAGCCTTGGCTGTCTCTCTATGAGACTGTAAATACGTTGGATGCACAGTTGTTGTTTCAGGGTTTTTCGAGGGGGTTCAGTCTTCAGTACACAGGGCCGATTGGACCACGGGTCGCACACAATCTGAGATCAGCCACTCAACTTCCGAATGTGACAGCTGCAAAACTCAGTAGGGAAATCAAACTTGGTAGAGTATGTGGACCGTTCGATTCGCCACCCTTCCCAGATTTGATTGTTTCACCGATAGGTTTGGTAGAAAAAAAGGTCAACAGCGAATCGGCGCCATCGGACGATCACTACAGGTTGATTCATCACTTATCTCACCCAGAAGGTACGTCGATTAACGATTTTATTCCCCAGGAACATTCGTCTGTTACGTACACAAAATTTGAAGAAGCAGTTAAAATGGTGCAGAAACTTGGTAGAGGAGCACTTATAAAATCTGCATTCAGGTTGATTCCCGTCCGCCCCGAGGACTTCCGCTTGTTGGGAATGTTTTTTCAAGGTAAATATTACTTCGATAAATGTTTACCATTTGGGTGCTCCATTTCATGTGCATTGTTTGAAAAGTTCAGCACATTTCTTGAATGGTGTATTCTTAGCAAAACTACCTCCACTTTCGTAATTCATTACCTTGATGATTTCTTGATAGGGGGATCCCCTTTTACAAACACCTGTTCGGAATTACTTGAACTGTCTATTGCTATGTTTCAGAAGTTTGGGGTACCGATTGCAAATGACAAAACTGTCGGTCCCTCGACTACAATCACGTTTTTAGGATTGACTATTGATACAGGCAATCCTCACGTCCAATAGAAGGAAAATACGGGTGGTAGAAATACAATCATTAGTTGGAAAACTTCAGTTCATTACACGGGCCATTCCAGCAGGTAGGGCTTTCTGCAGACGCCTGTATGACGCAATCAAGGGTAAGGTGAAGCCTTACCATCGTGTGAGAATCACCAAGGGGGTTAAAGAGGATCTTAGAATATGGGAAACATTTCTCATGAATCATAATGGCATTTCTGTGTTTCAGAATAGCGAGTGGATTAGTTCAACCCAATTAGAACTTTACACAGACGCCGCCGGCTCGGGCGGTTTCGGCGTATACTTACTTTGACGGCAAACAACTAACAAGATTTCAATTTCAGGCAGTCCTACAGAACGCAATCAGTCAGCTTGACATGGGACATCTTAAATTTACTTCTCATTCTTTTAGAATCGGGGCGGCAACTACAGCGGCTATGAACGGTGTTGATGCAGAGACCATTCGGAGATTTGGCCGATGGTCATCCGATTGTTACCTTCAATATATTAGAATCTAAATTACACTTATGAATTCTACACATTTCACTGTTCAAGGTGTGTGGGTAGTGGGGGACAGCTACCTCGCCCGGGCAAAACCAGAGCTGACGGACACCCTCGGCAGCTTGGGCACAGTGCAGTGGCAAGTCAAGGGAGGCTGGACATGGCGGCACTACAGGCCAGCCATCCAACACCTCATCGCTACTTCAACCTGTCAACCCAAACTGCTGTTGCTGCACCTCGGCTCAAACGACCTCGGCGCCACTACTGGCCGGGAGTTGTTCGACAGGATAAACGAGGACATTCTTTACACTCGGCTCAGGCTCCCCCACACCAGGCTTCTGTGGTCCTTCATGCTGCCGCGCTGTAGCTGGCGTTATGCGCGTGATATTAAGCGTTTGGAACTTTCCCGAAAAAAACTCAACAGGAGAGTTTCAAATTTGATGACCTCTATTAGTGGGGAAGTGATCCGTCATGACCACATCTTTCCAACCTCAGAACACTATGTACGGGATGGTGTCCACCTCACTCCTTTGGGGATGAACATTTTTGGTAATGATATTTGCCGCCGTGTTAACAACGAGTAATTGAGTGTTCCATTTTCTTTTGCAGATTTAGGTGGTCAGTGTAACTTGCTGTTTGTCTTTTTCGTTTTCCTATTAGCAATATTATTTCACTCAACATTTTTCATTTCTTCTTCTTAATATTATTTTTATTTTTATTTTATTTTATTTTTTTCCGGTGTGGATGGCGTAGCACTTTCAGTGCTCGGTGGCAAGTTTCGGGCGGACGCAGGACCATCCCTCGCTTAATATCCTTTACTCGCTGCTGCTGCTGCTAGGCTGTCTATTTTCCAATAGAAGCTACTTCCAACCTCCGGGTGGTCAAAATAGCATTAACATCGCCGCTACCTGTCTCGTCTGTTCAGGGTCCAACGGAGAGCAGGCTTCCCCCTTGCTTGGTCCTACGCCCGCCTTCGCCTTCCACACCTGGCCTTTTTGATCCAATATCATTTCTTTGTTGTACTTTTATTACTTTGTTCTCAGAGAGTCGGACAATAATTCCATTTAGCATTATTTGGCTAAATGTCGTTATTGTACGCTCAACGCATTTATCCATTTACACAACAATTTATATTCCACTTACAATTAAATCACATCACTTTAATACCACATAAATAACATACATTCTTACAAAACACGTGCTCGTGTTTACAAACATAAACAAGATCATATGATTTCAGCACTTCCTTTTTCATGACGTCATCACATAAACTAACACGTCATATTATTACGTCACATCCTCTCATTCTCGACCGCCATTTTACATAACTGTCACTCTTTCACTCTGCTCCAAATCTCTTTCTTCATTTCCCTCCCACCCACCCTTGCTTTCACATAATCACATAAACATTTACCATATTTCTTTCCCAACTTCAATTTCTTTCCCATAGCTTACCTCTTCAATTCATTTTATTTTTCTCACTTTGCCATAATAACAATCATTTATCCACAGCCTGTATCTCTAATTACCTGTTGAAATATTGTAATAAAATCAAGTCGGGTGGCAATTTTCGGGCGGACGCAGGACCATCCCTCGCTTAATATCCTTTACTCGGTGCTGCTGCTGCTAGGCTGTCTATTTTCCAATAGAAGCTACTTCCAACCTCCGGGTGGTCAAAATAGCATTAACATCGCCGCTACCTGTCTCGTCTGTTCAGGGTCCAACGGAGAGCAGGCTTCCCCCTTGCTTGGTCCTACGCCCGCCTTCGTCTTCCACACCTGGCCTTTTTGATCCAATATCATTTCTTTGTTGTACTTTTATTACTTTGTTCTCAGAGAGTCGGACAATAATAACTACTGAAAGTTACATCTTAATTTTTATTTAATGTTACATAAGTGTGTGTGTGAATAGTTATTTCCTAATAAGAATTTTTCAAAAAAGTATACCACATCCATGTTTGTGATGTTTGTTGTTACTAAATTTGTGCATTTGTTGATAAATAAGTCAAGTAAGTATAATCATATTTGATTTTACAAATACAAAATTGTTCAAGATTAGTTCTGTAGAAGCACAGTGTTTGGTATTTGGTCCACTTTTGTTCAATGTTCATATATATAAATGACATTGTAGAAGGTTCAGATAGTGACATTTGTCTTTTTGTAGATGATACATCAATTTATGTCATAATAGATGATCATATCACTGCTGCCGCTACTGTTGATAATGATTTAGGAAAAATTGCAGAGTTGGCCAAATGATGGCAAGTTAGTTTCAATCCTAGTAAGACTGAGAGTATGATGTTCAGCGGGAAAACTTTAACTATACCAGACCAAACCTTTTGATGAAACTTTCCATGATGTCAAAGAACAAACATTTTGACTTAACGCTCAGAGAGGTGTCCCCCCATCCCCCTCCATCAATTCAACTCCATTTTTTCATTAAAATTAATCCAATTTGAAAAGCTATTACTTAACTACTGATAACCTATTGTTTTAATCCTTCTGAGAATCCACTGTGTACAAACCCTTCTTGTCTATAAATTCACCAAATCTATGAAGCAATTTGGCCTATGAAAACAGTGTACAGTGCTGTCGGGTAAAGCTACGCACCTAAGAGATACATGTTCATTCTTCGGGAAAAAATACCATATATGGGATAAAAAATTCTTCATTGTTAAAGTTTAGAGCTTCGCTGATAAAATTAATGTAAAATATTCATGCTGAAATGTGTTTGTCAGTGACACTGAAAGTTTTCCAACGACTACCCCCCTATTCCCGTTGGTGGTCAAGTGTAGGCTAAAGATACGCACGCGGGCTTTGAATGCACCATACACTTCCAATATTATGATTTTGATAGATTTTTAAACTGTTTTCTGAAGTCTAGGTTAGGACAGACTGATAGTCGGATCAATACTTTGGTTTCCAATAACATTTGTTATGTGGGAAGGCAAACTGCTTGATTACGATATGTTTTTTAGGAATTTTGTCAGTTTTTACCGATGTTTTGCCAATAATCAACAATTAAGTCATTTTTACCTTTTCAAAAATTTCATGATATCTTCTAAATTGCCTACAGATGCATAGACATAAATTTATTACAAGATAACACTCATCCTGCTTTACTAGGTTAAGTTTTGTGCGAGTGCGTATCTTTATCCGACGCGTATCTTTACCCGACACGGCTGTATCCCTTTCTGGCATTCACTAGTAGCTGTCTTAAAGTTTGGGTCTTTAAAACATGTTCCCAATTCAATACCTTTCTCTGTTGTTTTCGTGCCACATGTTTGTCATCATCTTCCCACAAGGCATCCTCAGCAGCCCTCTGTTTTTTCTCTTGCTCAGCATGCTTCTGTGCGTCTTTCCTTGCACGAGCCTCCACGGCTTTCGAATTTTCTCCTTTAAATTTCTTTGGCATCCTGTTGGTTTCTGATGACTGATGTACCAAACAATTGGAATTGATGTTAAGATTTCTGCTCAATTTATATTACTTACAGTGTAAAAATAGAATGAATGAAAACTTTTTGTGAGGAGTGACATTACTAAATGTTTAACACTTTCACTTTTATTTCGGTTGAGTGTTAGAAACTTTGTGTCGTGGTCGATACGAGAGCGAAACAAGACAGTGGCTTAGAAACAAAATGACGACCCATGTCCGTTCAAGCTAACGTGCTTTTTTGTAACTTACATTACGCCAGGGATCACCGTCAGCGTCTGTCAAGTACCGTTGAAGTTAATATTGTCACGAAAAGCTATCAATATTACTCGTGTTTCACTCTGAAGCTGCAATATTTACTTACGTGAAATCCCGGAAGTGCTGTTTGGTAGCAGAAAATACAACGCGTGGATAAAACGAAACGGACTCGGTGATTGAATAACTACAGAACGAAAGCGTGAATTCATGCATATACGATTTGTGGTTAAATATTTTTTAAAATTAACATCATCATCAGCTAGATATTTTTGTCATCGGATTAAAATAATCGATCCATTTTCGCAACCGTAATCTTTTGAGATATCCAAGAGCAGATAACTATGTCAACTACAGCATCCTCCACGCAGGCGGTCTGCGCACCTCTGCAGTTCGATAACCTCCACAAAAATATTTCCTGAAATATTAATGAAACATTTTTTTGTTGTCCAAATGGTTGAAAACAATACAGTTCATCTGTGTATAAGTTACTGTTTTATTATATAACAATGAAAAGTAGACCTTGTCCGAAAACAATAAATTAGAACTATTGCTTATGCATCATCAGCTTAGGAGTCTGTACACAAGGTTTCTGCTTTCTAGACCTCTGGCGTATGGAGGAGAAGATGAAAATAGTTTTTTTTAGAGCATGGTCCATGTAGCCATTATCAGTGGTCACGTAATCTATGAATTAAAATCTTCATTAGTGAAGGACACAGGATTTCAGATTTCCGAAGTCAATTGAAATAGTGAAAAGTTTACACATAGACCGATGGACATCTTCATCACCGAAAACAAAAATATTTCCATCTCTTCATATCTTGATACGTTTTAACCTTGCCGTGGGAAGATAACGGACAGACGTATGGGCGGCAGATGCCATTCCATGCAGTGGCGGATCCAAGAGGAGGGGGTGGGTGGGGGGTGGGGTGTTCAGGGGGTCCTTTTGTGATTTTGAACATCAATTATAGGTTCAAGTCAATAAAAATAATTTCCCCCCGCCACTGCCATGACATCATAGGGGTCGTAGCAATATCATAGCAATATAATGTCTTCTTAACTGCAACTTTACAGTTAAAAATAACATATAGACTTTTAAGTCTAAATGTTTTAAATGGCACAATATAATGTATGTTTCATGATTTTTCATGTGGCTTCATTTAAAGCTAAAATAACTATTGACCTAAGTTAAATTAAAATCGTCTGCCAAATCTTTATCACTAAAATGACGAAACTATGATATTTTTTATTGTTTTCAATGATAATCGGGAAACAGCTGTATGAATGTTAAAAAGTCGAAATTCTGTGTTCAATCAACATGTATATAAGTTAAATGACCAGTTAACGTTATCAACCTATGTTAACCTTTGTGTCTGCTGCAAATAAGTTTTCAAAATTACGTTTGAGTCAGTGGTGCGTGTCACTGTTTCGTTTTCGATCACAAAAAAACTGTTTATTCTCATTATACTGAAAAGATAACATAAGGATTCTGATTTTCTGAAATAAACACTTTTTCTCAAAAGTAACACCATTTATAAAGTTTGACATATTTGATTCCAACAACTTACTGTGTCCCTTTAAGTAATATATACTCTTTCGTAAAGTTCTTACGCACATCATGATATTTGCGTCAGCAGTCCAATGGCTCACTGTAATGATCGTTACATGGCGGATAAGAGCATAAAGTTTGGTCCAAGTGAAACACTACTTATAAACAAATAAGGAGTGTGTCCGATTTTCATGACCTCTTCATGAAATCCAAGATGGCCACCAAGGTTTTGAATTGGCACATTTCAGTTGTAATTTAGCTTATAAACTTGTTTGAAACAGCAAATTATATGTTAATACTGCAAATTTGCCAGTTCATTTAGCGTAATGTAGTCTGTATTCTGGGGGAAGAACACTTACTTTTGCTTAAGTTTTATAGACTGTCCTAGAAATATAGACATGAGCGGTTAACATGCACATCCTGACTTCCTGTAATCTGAGAAGTAATCTTCATCAAGATTATTTTTAGAGGAAGGTGTTTATATTATCTCAAACAGCAATAAACCTCTGTATAAAATATGATAAAATTTTCAAACTCATCAATGTAGTATTGATCAATGTGAAATCAAATGCAATTTCTGTTTTTTAAATTTTTTTTTTACAGCTTTATGAATTCTATGTGAAGACCTGACAAACTCAAGGTTAATTGTTCACAATAAACAAAAAGCATTTTTAAACATTTTCAATTTTATTCATCATTTTGTAAGGAAACTCTGATTGAATACACAAATTACATATAAACACATTCATTAATTACATTCTGAACTTAATTATACAATTAACAATAAAAACAGTTTAATTAAGTTTATGTTTTAAACATGGTAGATTATAATCAATGAATTAAAATGGAGAAAATTAAACACAGAAAGCTCAGGTTGATAGCAATTGGATTGGAGATTATTCAGAATTTTTTTTAACAAGTTTAATTTGGTCGTCCTGGAACTGGAAGTTTTATCTGAATATAAACAATTGCAGTTTGTTCATTCATCATATACATGTATATTGTACACACATCTGGTAAAAAAATAAAATGATCGTATTCTAAAACATTTGGCATTCTTTTTTAAAGCACCATTAAATAACAAGCACAAAATGATTCACCATTTCTAGTGTGTGACTATTCAAACTTGAATAAAAAGAAATGGAACTAAAGAAAGCTTTATAGAGACATATTTTCTGATTAATAGTACTCACGTCAGGCACTGATAAATCATTAACTGTCATAATCAATCAACGTGAACACAAAAGATTAACAAACGAACATCATATGTTGTCAATACATGTCTCAGACTTGGGTGAAGTGATTTGAATGCACACGTTTGAGAAGCATAAACTTAAAGTAAACGCTGCTCCTGAAGTCATTCCTATGAAGATACATTACATAATTTATCTATTTTAATAAACCTTCACATCAAATTTCCCTTATACATTTTACAAAGGCCTCACTCTTTTTTTACACATTGTTTATGATGTTTGGTTTGTGTATATATTATTTTGTATAAACGTAAAAGCTTTTATGGATATTATATAATTTATATACCGTATTCGACTTAATAACCGCCCACCCCCATATAAGTGCCCACCCACCACATTTTTGACTGAACCCACCGCCCACCTCTCAACATTGCTTACCTTGCATGCTTATTCATTGAAGGAGGTTTTTTCAGTCTTTCAATAAGTCTTTTACTTCCACTAAAGTGAAGAATATAGGGTATTTTAAGACCCCCAGCCACCATCAAAATGATAAAAGTTACAAAACCACATTTCAAAGACATGTGTATCTTAAGAAAACTCTTTGAAGACTAAGCTTGAGGACAATTTTTTTCGTTTTAATAAGCGCCCCCTTTTACCAATTTTTTAAGCGCCCCAGGCGCACGTCGAATACGGTAATAATAAATGCCATCTAATTAAATGTTATCAATAAGAATACTTTTTGGTTAATGAGGAGAGCAGTTCAATACAAAACATGTGATTAAACCTCATGGAAAATCTTAAAAATCTTTTTCATTCAACTTTAACAATTTTTAAACAATTCAAATAAATAACACTTGTTGTCCTAGCTTTTGAAGGGCTTATTGATCAGCAAATGTGATTTTTAAAAAATTATATTTTTTAAAAGTTTAATTAGAATGTATTATGTCAATATATTTTTTTTTTATTCTTGGTAATGCCCTACTCTGACAGGCAAAACCAAAATGGAATCCTGCAAACCTTTTTTCAATCTTTGAATTTTCAACATTATCAAAACTTACAAATTCATAACAAATCATCATAGTTAACTGTTTTATCCCATCTTGTCTGCATCTGAGGCAGGGGCTGGACTTACTCATCACAACAATGACATGTATCATCAACATCAAAAATAAAATCAAGATGGAACCAATTTCAAATCTGGATTCCATGTCGTCAAAATTCCAATGGCAGATGAAAGAACTCCCAGCATGCCTTGTACACCATCTGAGGCATTGATACGCTTCAGAGCAGCTAAAGGAAGAATTAGATCACTAAGATTTCGCACAAAGTCCAACAGCAAGGGCAGATTTTCCTGCATGCTTGTCATCACAACCCTTGATGTACTGGGAACTCGGCGCGTCTTGTGTTTGAAGTTTACATCCCCATTACCATAATTTGATCTTGATGCTTTTTCATTTCGTAACTTTATTTCTTCTAATATCACAGTCCACATTCCATAAATGTCCCGAACAAGATTTAAGATTATCGTTACCAGCCAAAACCTTGCTGATAAATCTTTCCATTTTTCTGAGTCAACTTTAGCGAGTCCGATCCGCCCCGCCCATATTATGTGATCGAACACAAGGAAGCAGGCTTGGTTGATCTTGGACAGGGTGATAGTCAGACGAAGGACCGTGTCAGAAATATGGATGCTGTGTAGTGCCGAGTGGAGAAAATCTATACTCTTGCCAAGTCTCAGAACTGCAAAGGAAAAAATAAATTAGTAACTGAAGTGCATATGTGGAAAAAAATTCAACAGTCATTCAAGATAAGTGCAAGAATCTTTAGAAATTCAGAGGCTTTTCACTTCGATAAATCAAATTTACACTATATTTATTTGAGGATGAATTATCAGATATATCATTTTTCAAATCACAAAACATTACAAAAACTTTTAAAACAATTGAACTTAAATATAATAATACTTGTGATAAGGGGCAAATTTATCTTCTTTTCTTTTTATACTGTTAGTAAGTTTTAGGAAAGACCATAATCATCAACAACAAACCTTTCCTTGTTGTACTAAGGGCAGAATCAAGTTTCTTCAATTTGAGGATAAAGGTTGGGTCAAACCGACCTTTCTGTAGATGCCACCATAACAACTTGCTTGCATATTGTACCAATCTATCAAAAGAAAAAATCATTACATAACTAAATATGAATATATCAATTATATATATATTATGAAAAATTGAACATATTGGAAAAAATTCCATCATCAACTTATTTTCAAATTCAATAAAACATATAACAACGAAAAGAAATTATTTTTCTTAATAACAAGTAATTACCAGGTGTAGCAATGGTTTCCATCGCCTAATTAATGAATAGCAATTTTAAATGCAAAACAAATTTAATATCATCAGCATGTGTGACACCACATTCTGTCAAAGTATTTAATCAACTGCACCAGATGTATCACTTCACAGTAACATAATGACTGCCAATAAAACAGTTTTTATTCTTCAAGAGTTGCAGCATCATAATTTGTGGTAGATTAGTCATCTTGCAGGGCAATGGCATTTGTAAAAGGGCCAAAGCATATTGTTGAGGTCACATATGGTTAAATATTACTTAATAAACGAAATTTTTGAAACTTATTCATGGCACACACAACAAGAAATATAGAATATAGCATTGCTTAGTAAGTCATTTAACTAATATAAATGTGTATGTGACACTGAATTTCGGCTTCTTAACACTTGAAGTACAAGATTTTATGGATTATCAACTTCTTTATTAAAAGATTTGATACATATGGCTCCTTAAACTGTTATAACGCATAGGGACAGAAAAGATACACAGCACATCTTTTCTATCAATATGTAGACTACATCGTTTCTTTCCAGGAAATGGTGTCATTAAGAAACTATACCAAAATGTCACTAACCTGTTGATAAAGAACTTGAATATCCATAAAATCTTGTACTTCATTACTACTACAAATTCTAGATGCCACTAAAATTTCTTAACATTTATATGGCTGTTTTGGATTAACAAAAGAAAACAAAGAAAATGCATTGATATTGGCATTTAAGAGATAAAGATGCAACTTTAGATATGCAATTTGAACTTACCTCAGATAATGATATCTTGTCCCTATTTTAGTCACATACAATATTCATGAAAAAATTACTCTGTGTCACTTAAAAATAATTTGGTATGATTAATAAGCTAAAACTGTCAAAATTTTGGTATCACCATAACAAAGAAAGTAGCATATTGTAAAAACACATAATATCATTATTTGATTTGATGTCAACCTTTTAATTCCACATAGGCCTATATAAAACTAATTTGAGTACAGTCCAAAGTTCATAAAGTTGACCTGAAAGTCACTAGTCACCCTTTCAATTATTTGGCTGTAAATATGTCACCTTAAGAAAAACATCAAAATACGGTTCGTTTTATCTATTACTTACAACTTTAGTTATGGAAATAAGGATTGGAATTGAGAATTTGTCACAATTTAGATTTCATTTTTGGATACCAATCAATGATGTAGAATCACGTATTAACATTACCTTGCAAGTTTATCTCGACCGGACGACAATGAATTAAACTTCACTAAATGACCAACGAAATCTTGATTCTCTGCCATTGAACGTGAGCACAATCTATACCGCTAGTTCTCAGTTCTCAACAGTTAATCAAATGTTGTAAACATTTCCGCAGGTGCTCGATGCATCCGGTCAAAGGTCAAATCGCATATACTATTCCAACACAACTAATAAAGTATTTATTTTTCACTAATGTATATTTAATATTCTCAATTTACATATCAAACTTTCAAGCAATATATCGAACAGATTTTTAATGATAAGATATATTAGTGAGCCTATTATTCTTTTTACAAAGGAAATTGGAGAGAAAATAAGTGCTAACTTTGATTTGTGGTATTTGTTGTAGCGAATATAACCTCTATCGTCATTGTTTCAAAATGGCCGACTTAGTTACGCTTTTGGCATTTTTCTGACTTCTGCAAGTGCTTTTCTATGAGTTTGAGTAGATATTAAGGATAGAATATAATTTTTCTGAATTGATTTGTTCAACGATATCTAATACGCCACAGATTCAAAAGCAAATTTCCAAAATGCCTGTTTATTTGAGGAAAAATGTGGTTTTCACTCCACCTTCGATTGACAACATTTCGGACGAAGATGAAGATGACTACATTCAGGATCCAGAACAAATCCGAGATTCTTTACCACAACCATACAGAATGATAGATAAACTTGTTAATGGAATATTTGATGACGTATGGGACATTGTTGCCCTTAAAGAGAGTGAACGTATTGCCGAGCAAAGTAAAATACGACCACCAAAATATGATTGTGGAGTCGAACTAGATGATGAGGCAAGTTCAAGTTCATGCTATCGAGCCTTTATGTTTTATTCATTTATCGACGACACTTGAAAATGTGATTTTTTAAATCTAGATAGTACATAGATCATTATGATACGCTTCGATTGGAGTAGCTGATATGTGTTTAGGTGGAAACATCACTTCTTCACTGTAACTTTGATTACATATCCCTGTGATTTGCCTTATTTTGGAGTCACAGGGAACATATTTATTGATGATTATCCTTTATTGTCAATTAATTATTTTTCAGGTTCGGAGTAAAGCCACAGCGTTAGGTGACAGTGGTGATGGAAGATATGTATTTATCGGTCTTCCAAATGGATTAGCAGTGATGGAGGCTGGGACACAAAAACCTGTAACACAGTGGGAGGAAGAAAATGTAGAAATAACCAAACTCAGGGTGCACATTATGGGCGTACATACCTATCTTATTGTCACTTTGGATGACATGGGTACGTGTTTCCATTAATGGAAAGTACTTTCTATCTGAATTTGCAATTATTTGATAATAATAATGATAACATTAACAATAATGAATTTACATAGAGTGCAGCTATATAGTTGCTCAGCGGCGCTTGTATCAACAATGACAAGAAAAAAGTTAAAAAGCTTTTATGAAGAGATGTGTTTTGAGATTTCTTCACTGATATATAATTTAATATATCTTTATATATCTCATCCGTCATATGAAATTTTAGGTCTGAAGCAAAGACCAGACATATTATATGGACTTAAGATGCAGCAATACTCAGCTGTGTTTTGTTTCAATTCAACAATTTAGGTCCTTTCATCTCTATTAATTACATCTAAAAGGGAAATTTTTCAATAGAAATTAACGATATAAAAAATAACTAATGTTCTAATTTCTAAATTGCTTTTCTGAAATTATTTCGAAATTTTGACATATAAACAAACTTTATCTATTTTCAGGAACAGCAAGATTATTTGCTTTTGGGTTTGAAAATCTCTTCATGCTCAAAGTGTTGAATGAACAGGTGAGAACAAATTAAAAGATTTGATATAAAAAAACCCATGTTTTTTCAAACTTGTGTAGATTTGTATTCATCTTTGAAGACCCAAGTGTATGAACTGTGTCTGATTGTTTGAATTGTAGGAAGGAGGAACAAAATATCTGGTAACCAAATGTGAATCTTCAGCTGAGGGCGACTATATTGGCATTGTCCTTGAAAGTAAGTAATTATTTTCTGTTTTAGTAAAAATACAAGGTTTTTTTAAGAGACGAAAATACTGTGTCTAGAAATCAGAGGCATATTACAGAATTATAATAGCTCTAAATTTAATCCTAAGTCTAACGTAAAGTCATAATCAGATTATACGCCCTCTTATTTTTCATAGCAGCCAATCAGAATTGGGTATTTCTCAAAGTTATGGTAGAATATGGATTCTCATCCTTTCAAATTTTGCTTGTTACTACTTCATTTTATGTTTACATGAGTGTTGAATCTATATTATAATTTCAGATAAAGTGTTTGTAAATGTAGTTGTCATATCATGAATTTTCTATAGAAATAGAAATTAGGAGAACATTATCTTGAATAATGTTGTTATTTACCATGTGACTTACTGAGATCTGTAGAAGATAAATTATGGCGGAGTGACTTGCTTTCAGACACTAGCACCAATGAGACATGGCTAGAGATCCACAAACTGCCCCGAGATGCCTGGCTGAGAGAACTGGATGGGATCCACGCTCAACTCTTCCCACAGGTACAGTTGTTGTGATATATTACCTGAGGCTCTCTAACGGTTATGGTCTTAACTTAGGGGGCCTTGGTGTACTTATTATTATAACTTAGGGGGGATCTTGGTTTACTTGATATTAGGGCTGGATATTGCCTTGATTTTCATATTGCAACATTAACAATAATTTGAGAGATATTGCAATACATATTGCGATATATTGACTGAAATGTTTCTGCTTAAAAATGTACAGCTCACCATGTAAAACGTTGTTTTGTTGTTGAATTTGTTAGCAAAAAGCTGTTTAGGTTGCTTTGTGAAAGGAGGCCCAATATATAATTATATTGCAGAATTGAAACCATATCGCGATAATTGTACTGCATGGTTCTGGACCGGTATAAACTGGTAAACTGGTAATATTGCACAGCCCTACTTGATATTTTAACTTAGGGGGGTCTTGGTTTACTTGATATTAATCATATTCTTTAACATGTCCATCAGTCAATACCGAATTTTTAAATATTGTTGTGTTATGAACACCAAAACTGTATTGACCATAACATGGACATATTTACATGTATCAACAATGAATTGAAAACAATTTTATCAGTCTTTTTTTGCAGAATTTATATATGTCATCAATCAGTTTTGATAACTTGTTCTATTATGGAAGTTAGTTTACCCTGTGTTCTGAGTAGACACTGTAGATTGTGTAGATTGTTCAAGTCTTTAGGATTAGAAATGACAGGTATACTTAAATGTTTGACATGTTTTACATTACTGAGAAAGTATGGTGGACTATATTGTTTGTTTGTTGTTGTTAATTCAGAAGATCAGAACAAAGTAATCTTCATATGATAAGTAACCAGGTGTCAATGGAATTCATATAACTTCTTTGGTTCTTTCAAGTCAGTTACGGTACAATGTCGCTTTCATAGAAATTCTCCTTATTTTTGTGTATTTAATTCACTAAAACTAAAACCCTGTTCAGTTATGGATTAGTGCCTTGACAAAACACTGGATGGCATTGTCAGCGTTCGAAATACCTGCCTGCTTGACCGCCCGGGACAGGTTGTTTTCAACTCGGACTGCTACATATTCAATTACCCCTGTCCGGCTGTCTGGTAAAAGTTATGCCTTATCAAATTTATCATCTGAAATACTCTGAATCTTCTCAATGAAATTATGCACAAGAAAAGATAAATTATGAATATTACCAAAAGGGTACTCGTTATATAACTTTTACAAAGTGTAGCGTTTTCAAAGGACAAGCATAAACTACATTCGACCAGTTTATTTCACCTAGGTTTTCTGTTCTAGGTTATTTGTATAAACAGGTGATAAGCCCTTGGATATGATTTAAAAACAGACTGATGAAACAACTTTTGGAAATTCCTTTTATTTTTTTTACTACTGTTTTATTAAAGATAAAGTATTCATATTCAATTTTGAATTTGATAATAGTTAAAGATAAATATTAAAGTTTAGTGGGCAGGCAGGTGTTCGGTCTGGGCTGGCAAATCTTTGACCTAGCCAGTCCTGTGCTCTGGCATAAATTTTTGGGAGTTCATACCCTGGCATTGTCCCTGAAAGCGCTCGACAACTAGGTGGAATGCTATTTGACACAGCATGTATGTGTAAGAGAGCTGAAGCAATGAGTGTTTGATATGTGTTTTCATCAGGAGGTTCTTGCTGGTGACGTTCATGTCATTGACAATCAAGGCACTGAAGGGGAGACAACTCAGGTACACAAATCAGTGAATTTGTATCTAATAATCAGTTTGCAGCCTATACATTTATATCCTTTTAAATACTTGCAGTTTTCTTTTATGATTTAGAATAAATGCCACAGTGAACAAAATTATATTTTAGTCAGGTTAAAAAGTTTAATTTTATTTTCTTGAGATAAAAACCCCCAAAATCAGCCAAATCAATAATTGTGGCAGCCTATGATAATTAGAGGTAAAACAGTACACTAGAGCTTCGGTTCATACATATTGATGTACAGGACCCTTGGTTCGGTACATTGGTAGATCATTTCTTTTATATCAGACAATCACAATCAGTCAATAAAACACTTATGTGTAGAGAATTGAAGATCATTAATATAAGCATTCCGGGTTTCAAGATTTTTATAAATTCCATAATAAACTTACTGTTCAAATTATAATTATTTGTTTATGTTTTGATTGCATAATAATTAGTAGATATCAAAACCCATGCAAGCTGCTATTGGTGGAAATATTGCCCAAGAGGTGTTAAACAGTAACTCACTCACTCACTCAAAACTTATGTTAAACAAACAAGACTGTAACTCTTATCATAAAGAATTTTATTGTTATTTTCATGAAAAAAAAATCAATAAATGCACTTTCTTTAAAGTGCTTCAAATAATTCCAATCTGTATTTTTAGGTAATATAGATATAAGTTAATAGAATTAATAATCAGTTTCATATAGATATTGATAAGTTTTTTCTTTTTATAGATATATTTTCCCACTATTTATGCTGACAGGAAAAACAAATGAAAGTAAGCTGTAAAATAAACTGTCCACATTATAACATATCCTAAAATTCTGTGTATATGAGTTTTCACTTTCAGTTTAATGAATGTAAAAAATTATGGAAATTGAATAATATTTCTGAAATAGCTTTAAAAAATGCAAAGTCCATACCTTCTTTTATTCGAAAACTTTGGTAAGTTTTCTATTTATAGATTGCCATTCTCAAGCTAGATAGAATTATTTAAAAATTACATATGAAGAATGTACCGAAAATGCAAGTTAGTGTACCATGTGCTGTGGCTGTGAAGTGTTTCACCGCGACTGACAATAGGAGTATAGCAGGAGTTGAAGGAAAGGATGGATCTCTAATAACACAGTGTTTCTACTTCATTGTGGAATCAAACCTTTTGTTATGGAATTTTCAAGGAAATAAATAAAAAAAATGATAATAAATTATTAAAGGTGTAAGTGATTGGTCTCAAAAAGGTGCACTATAGATAAGTATTGGGTTGCTTATCACATTGATATTATGAAAACAGTGACAAAAATTTAGAATAAAAAATGCAAACCTAGATTCTTTTGTTGACATACCTGAGCCTAAAAGCTTGATGAAGATTTATTAGATGAGGTTTTAAATTTTGAAAAAAAAACCCCCAAAACTGTAACTAGATATAAACACTTTATGTTCACTTGTGGCAGTGAGTTTTACTCTTTTAGCTACTTTTATGATCACATCCTGTGATTTTCATGCAAGCTATATCTTACTCTATGCTACGCAATTCTTTACCTTTGAATGTATATGCTTTAACAATAAGGAATAGGGATTTTCCTGGAGATTAGATACATTAAAGAAATTCATGTTCATAAGTTATTTCTATCTCAAATGTTGAAATTGATAAAACAAATCTTTATTATTAAGAAGAAAGTAAAATTATGATTCATAAATGAAACTACAAAATATGGTATAATATTTCGAAGAAGAATCAATATTTTCTTTAATTAATTTTTTTGGTAAAAATCAAAAGCATATATATTCTTGAATCATCCTTTCAAAGCTGCATAGACACTGTCAGGATAAATCTCGCACAAGCAGTGCTTCATCAGGAAAATCATCTACTTCATCTGTAAGCTTGTACTTTTCTCTTACTGTTCAAATTATTTTCCAATTCTCAATTGCCTGTTACATTTTGTGTGCTTTAATTTATAACAATGTATTGAGATTTTTATTATCATTTTTCATTTTATTATATTTATTTACAGTTTGATTGAGTTAATATCTTCTTTAATTTTGTCATGCTTAACTCTTTCTTTTCATCTTTTATACAATGACATGTTGAACTTTCTTTCGTTTACTTTTTGTTATTTATTTAATCTTTTTTGGAAAAATTTCGGCTCTCATCTTATCATTTACACAAATTTGTTTACCCTTTTATTAGTTAGTTGTTGCTAAGGAATCTTTAAACCATTAAAATATTTAACAATGCTCCTAATAGATATTGAGTCTTTTGTCGCTAAATTGTTTTTTTGAAATATATTTTCTAAAAGAGCATATCCATTTTTATGAGCTTTCAAATGGAAATAGTTCCTCTACAATCTGTTTACCATATTTAAATGAGTTTTATCATGGCAATGTATAAGTGAGAAAGATCATCTGATACTTAATTGATGTGTTTTATCAAAGACAATGATTTTGAGAGAGTTTCGGTTTTTTGTTTTAGGATAAGCAAAGGAAGAGGAAAGTAAGATATTTCATAGTTTTAGTGTTAGTTCAAGAAGTTCACAACAAAACTTTCAATGTCTTGTTTCTTTGTTTTTATGCTGTTGATAGGAAATCACATTTGCAAGCATGAATTTTACTTTTCTATTAATGTAAGATTGTTAGATAATTTTTTATTGGAGTTCACTTTGGAATGATTATTTGATTTGTAATTGAATAAGATGATTGTTTTTGGATTATATCAATTGTAACCCTGTTACAATGTATTTTGGGGTATAAGGCATACCGTTTGTCTGTTATTGTTGTGTCCGTGCACGGATCCAGGTGGAATTATTTCTAGAGAAAAATAACAGAACTATATAACTTGGAAACTGTAAAAAATGATTGAAGTTATACTGTAGTGGTGCTGAGATCTCTGTATCCTAAGACTTCTCTTTTATTCAATTTCACAAACATGATAATACCTCATAGCTAAGCAGTTTAATTCATAAAATTTCTCTCACCTTAGCGGGATATGTGAGCTGTGCTCAACACTACACTTGTTTAGTATCATGAAATGGTTGTTCAAACAAATACAAACTAATTACAGAAAAATAAAAAGTCAAAGGTATGATTTTTTTACTTTTTAATTTTTTTTTAAACATAAAGTGAATATAATGTACGTCAATTCACAAAACTGTTAACCAATTTTTTTCTGAAATTTTTATATAAATTTTATTACATGCTTCATGCTTCACTAAATTAAATACTTAGAATTTATTTGCAGCAGCATCTTTTTGATCAACCTTTTGAAATCATATTCCAATCATACCCTATTGATCATTCTATTTGAATTTATGCCCTTTCATTACAATTATTTAAGAACAAGATCAAAATACTTTGAAACAATATGAAGTTACCGGTAGTCAAATATTTAAAAAATCTCACTAAATTTTTGAATGATACAAAAAATCTTTTGGTCAATTCAGATTTTTTTGCTATCTTAATCACATAGTCTTCATAGCAAGAAATACGGCAGCCACATTGTCAATTTCAGCGATCAGAAGCCAGGAAAGGAGGTGCAAGAGTAAGCTTTGCATGAGATGACAGCTTCATTAGTTATCCAGAGTTGGGGCTGATGTAGAATAGATCTATATTTATGGCATGATTAGTGCATGAACCCATTATAGTCTTACATATAGTACCATAAGAGTCTCATCTAAAGTCATTAATGTACAATATTAGCAAATTATTATGTAGCTTTAGTAAATTCTTTAGAAATCATGTCATATTTTTTTTCAGCTGTGTCAATGTCATCTTGCAACTTCTCATGCACGGCATTACTCGCACCAGTCTCAGTTATTGGCTGTCTTAATTCGAACCTTGCTGCATTTTGTGAACGTTTTTGTGCCAGATGTTCAGCATACTGTACCTGAACCGGATGGTTACTTCTGCTATATTGCCTATAAGAGTGCTGCAATCCAACAATAAAGATTTGGCCAATGCAGCATGGCTTGAATTAACTATTAATGGAGACTGATGCCATGCTGGGGAGGTTGGTCATATAGCCATACAGTTGCCTTTAATAATAAAACATTATTTAGTTAGCTGTGCATGCCAAATGTTTATATTTCATCATTTCAGGTTTATCATTTTGTGTATATTAATGGTGTATTTAATGAATTCAATTAAGGATTTAATTAATATTCACCGTTCAAGAGTCATTGTTTATGTTTCTGACATTTTTCATTCTGGTTAAATTACTTTAAAGATCTTTAAACACAGTTTGACTGATAACCACCATGTTGAAACATATGATAGATATTTTCTAAAGTCACAATAAACATATATATTATGCAGTGAATCTGTTTCTATGAAGCACAAGGAACCGCAAAGGAATTATATAGGATTATTCAGCATGGTCTCATTCTGATATCCATACACTAACACATCATTGTCAACCAATAATCAATGAATCAACTCTCAACTATTATGGTAACACTGTAATTTCACCGTTTTAAACTCAGAATAAATGTGTAAGTGTATATTCATCATAATTAATGATAGCCAGTAAAAACATTTGTGTGTAATGATTCAATATTAAGTGAAGAATGATTTTAATCTTTATAAAAAATGTGTTTCAGTTTGACCAAAATTAGTAAACATGACAATGCTGTCAGAGCAGATTATAATATATACTAAAAATATATGTTTTATACACTAGTCTAAAAGATATGTTTTTGAATAAGGTAAGTGTTTGTTATATAAATAAGTATATGAATATGTACATACACATGTCATAAATTGTCTCAGCTATTGTGTTAGGGTTTTTGTATGGTGCAGTAAGTTTTTTTTTTGAAATATGGAAATTACTTGAAATAGTGAAATTGAGATCGGTTGTTGTTATAAAATGTATATCCATGTGTCTTTCAGTCACAGTTTGGTTTAATTAATAATTGTGTAATGAAATAAAGATTTCCATCATTTATTGGCAGATACATCGTGCTGTAAGACTAAGCTGTTTTGTATACTTTGGTATTCCTGGAGAGTTCAGTTTGGCCTTATTCTTAAGCATTGATTATTTTGTTGTTTGTTTGTAGGATCGGAGTGGGTCCCCTAAGCCTGGCACCCCACCACCAACAGGCGCCCCGGGGGACAAGTCATCTTACAAGTTCACTCTGCCAAACATTGTCCTTAGGGTCAACCCTCCTCCCCCACTCAAAGGTCGGTCTCATTATATTTCATATTCATATTGTTTTTTCATTAGTAATATTCAATCAGTATTTTATCCTGAAAAGGTGTCCTCTCGCTGGTACTTTCATTTCTGGTTGTAAATTCTTATCTTTTAGTCCATATTAGACCGGAGTTATACTGCTAATGCTTTACTAATGTGATGTCGCAATGCTTCAGTCATAATTATATTTGTTTTGAAAAATGAAGTCTTGACACACTGTAGGCCGCCGAGCACTCTCTTTTGCATGAAATAGATGGAATGGTAAACTTGATCTGGGAAACAACAGGGTTGTAAGGCTGGATAGGCTTATGAAATGGCGTCCAGCTGTCCATCCTTCAGTCCATAAACTTTGTATAAACAATGTATCTGAAACATTGTGTATAGAATCCATAGCGAATGGGTATCATAATCTATAGGTTTGGTGACCCTGTGACAATTAGTAATGACTACAGAGGCTACGCCCACAAAACCTTTTTTCTTCCTCTAAAGACATAAAAAATACCTAGAAATAAAATCTAAAACAATTGATACATAATGCTTAGCTATAGGGGATTATAAGTTGTAGATTTGATGACTTCGAAGCCTCAGTAAATGTTATATGAAGCTTGATTAGCTAACGTGCCAATGGCTTTGTTGTGAAAGAATTTGTGTGATACAAATGGTACTACATTGGATCCTTTCATAAAACTGACATATACATATACTAAAATGATATAAAATTGTACTGACAGTCAATCAAATTATTTCAGCGAACACCTCCTCATCCACCCACTCTGCATGTCAGAAAGTAGATTCAGGGGAGGTAATCGGTACTGGACAGAATCATCTGCTGAGCTCCAGCCATCTTGAAGGGAGGGACTCCATGTTTGAACATTTACATGAAGGACTCATCAAGTATCTACCCGAGGACAAAATGGAAGATGAAAGAGTTGTGTAAGAGATTTTCAGTAATTTAAGATCTTTCTTAACCTTGGTATAATCAGAAAACAATGGATTTTAAAAGTTTGGCCTTTGTTTTATTACATGATAGATAAAGTTTAAAGTATCGCAAATTTTTATATTTTTACTTATAAGTGTTCATGCTGACTTTATTGTTGAAAGAACTAGTGTTATTTTACCTTTTTTTACATCTTATTATCATTAACATAACTCATTTACCAACCTTTTACCTGGAACATTCTTCTAAAGTGATTGTCTTCTGTTGTTTATGATAAATCATTCCTGTAGACTGGCCATTTAGTTGTTTTGCACCAATCAGCTCCACAGTTTAAGTGAAAGGAATATATTTACAGGATGCCAACATTTCACTTCTTGCCTGCGGGACGGATGGTGCCACAAGGTCTGGAACAGCACTCACAGACAGGTTCGGTTTTGACTTCATTCTCTCATTTGGGTTCAAATTTTATCCAGTAGAATGTGATTATTTCATTTTGAAATAAAACATGGCATTGTTGGATGGATTATATTCCTTTTTTGCATGATGACACTCCATTTTTGGACTATCAATGATATGAACATAATTTTCTCTTTATGTCAAAGAGTTCTGATTTTAAGCATCAATGTTCTTGTTCGAAATTATTTCATTGGCAGTCTATAAGTTTACGTCATGAACCTGATGAGTCAGGCATATTTCATGAGAGACAGCTTCTTTGTTATGTATATGCGACATTTTGATGTAATTCTATTGTCAAGAAGTAATCAGTGATATGTCAAACTTAGCGTTTACAGTGCAATATTTTATTTCCACTAAAGTGTCCTCATCCTTTATATATCACTTATTTCTACTTTTTGTAACAGTGGTCTCTCGCTATACTGCTCACTTTGGGGTCAGCCGGGGGGTAAACAGCGAGCAAGATAATGGACATAGCTACTCTCTAGACTGCAGATGTACAAATGAAGACAGTGTTCAGTAGCAGTCATTCATAACAAATAATGTTATATTTTTTTATTGACTGTTTGATTTTAAGCTCTTTCAAGAAAAAAATGAGAGTTGCAGGATTTCTGCCAACAGATGTATCAGTGTATCTATGTTGCAGGTGTCCCGACGACAGTGGCCGTGTGGTGGTCAGACTCAGCTCTCATCATGCACTACTCCCTGCTCAAAGTAGCTAAAGGTACCAACACGTTAATCAATCTATTGACATAGAGGCACTCTACAAAAACATGCTATATCTACATGTCTTAGGCACATTTACCAGATTTTTGACATTATCAACTATATTTCTCACAAGGTCTGTATAGCATATGGCACATGGTATGTATATATTTCACAATTGTCTAAGTATCTCGTTCTGTTTAAACTATCTATATAATGAAGTCTCCCTGATCAGAGGTGTTGGATGGAAAAATTAAGATTTGGTATGAAATGAATTTGTCTTTATATCAACACTCATTCAATGAACGCAGTAATTTATGTCAAATCTATTGCTAGATTGTTATTCATAATAAAATAGTAGAAGTTACCTGGTTTCCTGTTTCTATAGAACTTGAGCACAAGCCTGATGTGGTGTGGCCCCTTACTTGTAAGATCAAGTGTTCGGCCGTGTCGAAGTGTGGTGTTCTCATGGCGATCGGCATGGAGAATGGAAATGTGGTCTTGTGGGATAGGTACTTGGGTAAGTGTTGAGTGACCTTGAAGTTTTCGATGAGATGAGAATGAAAAAAAGTATCATTGTAATCAGCAATGGAATATTGATCTATGAGTGGTAGTCTTGTTACCTTGATGTAAAATCAACAGCAGACACTGAACCATTTGCCTCACAGGCCCGTAGAATGATCATACTTAACAAGATAAGAACAAAAGAGAATCTTGTAGCTCAACAGTCTAATATGAAATATCAGTCTTGGTAAAATCAACCATTTAATCATGTACGAACCCATAAAAGTTCCATTTCAAAAGCATAATTCTGAAATTGGTGCTATGGGCCTGCCTCTGTATGTCTTTGTACTACAGTAGATGTTGAGCCATTCTGCAAAAGATGTGTCATGATCATTAATTGAAGGTGTTTCTTTTGTCTACAAATGCAGACAAAAATTGTTGCACTTGTTGCTACATTTCAATTACCTGGTAGTCAATGAACATATTTGATTCTTTAAAGATCTCTTAAATTTGTTGCGCAGGTATCAACAAAGGAGTGATACGTGTGTCCCAGGAGTTCCCCATCACATGTGTCAAGTTCCTTGACCCCAGTATTCTACTTCCTGTCTCCCAGGGTTATCCCCCTTACATGAAGAAGAGCTCAATCTCCCTCCTCATCCAGTGTCGTAATGGAGCTCAGTACATGTACAACACATCAGAGGGGCCGCATGTACCTGCTGTCTGTCTTGCTGCAGAGTGAGACCAGCTTTCAGTTACTATGTTCTTATGTGTCTACAATTTTACATGTCTGTCTTCTCTCTTTTGTCTTGTTTCTCTTCAGAGAACTTCACATGAAATCAGATCTTGTCATCAGATGTTGGTGCACAGAGTGAAATGTTGATTATGATTAATGTAATGATGTCGCAAAAAGAAACCAAAAATTGCCAGCTATGCAATTTTTTAACTACAATTTCTTGCACAGAGTGAAATGTTGATTATGATAAAGGTAATGATGTCGCAAAAAGAAACCAAAAATCGCCAGCTATGCAATTTTATAAATACAATTTGTTGCATGCATTTTTTAAGGCACTAATCATGTAAAACAATCCCTAATTGATTACAGACCAGAGAAGGATGAAGAGATGGAGACTATTCTAGAAGCGATGCCGGACGTACCAGAACTGGTGAGTTAGTGGATTGCATCAGTGAATCAGTCAGAATGTACCGCCATCACATTTTAGGAATATTTCTTCTTCATTCACCAAAAATGGAGTAGAAGAGAGGTTGCTGGGTTTTTTATTCAGGGTTTGTTGATCATTTGTTTCAATCTGACAAAAAAGGTGTAAGTATTGCTTTTCTTGTAGAATAAAATCTCTCACCAGAAAACCCAAGAAAATTACAATAAATTCAATCATCACCTGTTGGTTTAAAATTCATTGATATGAATAAACATTATTTTAACAAGTATTAGAAACAAAAATTCATGTCTATGAATCTAGTAAGTAATATCTGTTCTAAAGTTGTGTTTGAACCAATTAGAAAAATGTCATCATCATTTGTTGATTTTATTGTATCAAAGGTATGAGTAATGAATTCAAAATTAGCTCCATGTGTGAATATCTCCAGTTAAAGGTCTAACAATCACTTGCAGATGCTGGTGGTTCTGAGAAATGGCTCCCTGATCCTGAAGGACGTGCTGACCGGCGCCAACTTGTGTCAGGTGAACCTGCCCCCCACCCACACTCTCACCAACACATGGGACCCTGTCCTGGCCTTCGGGGCGGGGGGACAGTTCCTCTTTGTTAAAGGTGGGTCGCGATCTACACTGACAAAATTAAACATTTGGGTAACAAACACCTTTTATACTTGATTTCTATGTGATGGGTAGCATACATTTGATAATGATTTCATCCGACATTGTTACCTACAGTTTCTCATCACACACCAATCAATTGATTGTTCAGTTTGGAAAATTTGTTATTATAACAACCTTGACAACCTTGATACTTGTCATATGACAAGTGGTTATAAACTGTAATCTTTGAGAAGAATAACATTAGGGTTCTTCATAAGACGTTGATTTGGTGAATTAGTTTTGTGTATTTTATACAGAAAAAGATTAATGTTGATAGTACTTGTTCTTTTGCATAACTGCCACTGTTAAACAAGTTTGAGGACCTGTCATATGAGCATTGGTTTTGTATGCTATACTTGAGGTCATCAAAGAATATCCCCTAAACTGAACTCAATTACACTTGAATTTAAACAGAATAAATCATCATAATAGGAAACTATAGTTTCAAATCTGCAACAATACAGTTTTTTATTGGAAACAAACTGTGAGTAATCATCGTATGTAGCTGCTTTTATCCAAATATGAATGTGGTTTCTTTTTATGTAAAACAGATTTATCTTCAAATTTGGATGTGTGACGTAAGGTAGAGCAATTATGTTGTATTTGTTGTATTTCAATTTCTATTGATTTGTATTCTGTATAAGTGTACTTTTGTTCAGTTTTAAGAATGTTTCACCATTTATAGAACCACCTTTATACCTGTATCTGCAGGTGTGCGGGTGGAGACTGGAGATGAGAGCGACCACGAGGGGGAGGAAGGTGCCCCGCCCCCCAGCCCCTCCTCCCTCTTCATGTTCCAGCTGAGATCCTTCCCCTCTCTGGACCCCTACTGGAAGAGGGAGCGTGAGTCAACCCAGTACCTAGTCCACACCACACTCGACCAGCGCTTGGATGCACTCATGAAGGAGAGGTCGGTGAAGACATAACATGTAGATTCAGTCTGAAAACAGTGCTTAGATACTAATGAGAAATCTGCTAATGTATTCAGACAACAATGTTTTAGTATTGATGAGAAATTTGTTTATGCAACAAGACAAGATTGTTTCAATATTGATGAGAAATCTTGTAAAGCATCCAGTCTACATTGCTTCAATCGAAAAAAATTGTAATGTATTGGGACAACAATTCATTGTGGTAAAACTTTCAGTATTGGTAGGACATTTTATAATTATCAAAAATCAATGTTTTACCTGCTAATTTTGTGCTCCACACCATAAAAGACCTTGTTTGATGCATCTGGGCAAAACTGTTTCAGCATTAATGAGAAATATTGGAATGTAATCAAAGTTTTACCTGCTTTTTATGTGCCTCACTTCAAAATGCCTTAAATAACTTCATGAATGCATTTATTTGTGCCCAAACCATTTGCTTAGCAGCTGACTTCCAGGAATTATCACTCATAATCAGTTGAAATGTCTTACAACATTTCTGCTTCAGCAAGGACATGCATGTCTAGTACATTTGAACTTTTATAAACCAGTGTTGATATATTTGATTTCACAAGAAAACAAGGATGATATTCTATTTATCATCCATTATCATTCTTCAATTCTATCAAATGAAAATGTATGTCTATGAGCATAGCACTGGCATTATACAGTAAGTAAAATGATGTCATTTCATTGCCAGGGTATTGTGCACATTCAACGTTAACTGTGTGTTGTATCACTTGGTCCCACACATTATGTTATGAATGACATACATGCAAATTCTAATGACATGATATCTCAAAAAAGTACACACTTTATCACACAGAAACAATATCTATGATTAATATGAAAAGACTAAGAGATATCTGTCTGTGTATTTCAGACTGGCCCAGCAGGCTCTACGCAAGCCGAGGATGATGATGAGGTGGGCAATGTTGAGACAGGAGCTGGACTTCATCCAACAAGCCAAGGAGATGGCCCGCGAGAGACACAGCTCCAGGCCACCGCTGGTTAGTAGCTGGGGGGTATAGGTTTAGTTGGGACTATCAGAACAGTAATATCTCAACATTGGTCTTTGAAAGTCCACTTATGGTAAATACCTGGGGGGTATAGGATTACTTTGGGACTCAGAAAAGTAATATCTCAAATCTAAATCTGGTCTTTGAAAGGAAAGAGCAAATGATATTCAAGTCCACTTCTGGTTAGTATCTTGGCATGTATAAGATAGCAGTGTTTCAAATAGTTTTATGTCTGCTAAGGTTTGGAGTTTTATTAACCAGCAAGCACTCCTCAAGCCCTTCAATGTATTGACACTTACTATATCAAAAGTCACACAGATTAGGAGGGCTTTCTGGTGATTTTGACACTTGCCTCCATTTTAAATGAACAAGCATTTCACTGATGTGTAGGGCGCCTTTTTGAACACTGTTTGATATGGGGGAATCCATAATTCTATAACTAAATATTTGTCTTTGAACATTATGAAATAAATGACTGGTGAGCAGCAGCTTATTTGCTGGCATTGGATTATGAGTGACACTTTTCATGCATTCTATGTTAAGATTATATTTTATAAGGGTTCATACTACAATCTTTGATATCTTTTTTATCATGTATTTAGTAATTGTTTTCCACTGTCTATGCCATTTTCCTTCATTGATACCAGGCAGTATAGTAGATCCTACTGTATTAGATAAGCTCCTTTAGGATTGTCAACATAGTTATCTTCTAGATTCAGAATAGAAGACAGTTCTGAAAATAACTAAACCTTCGGTTTAGCTAAGCATTAGTTCTTTACTTTGATATCTTGTGATTCATATTGAAGGAATTCTGTATAGAGACTTTGAAGCATTTTATTTCGCAGCTGCCTTGTTTTTCTCATACTGTAACATAGATACACCAGTTTTAACCCCCAAAAAATTTAGACTTGATAATATTAGTCTGAACATTAGTGCATGAATGACTTCTAGTGTATAGCTGTAAACTTCCAGATTAATTGAAAAGTGTTAGTAATGTACCGGTAGTGATGTAGATTATCTCCCTGTGACTTGTTTTTCAGCTCTAGTTTAGCCTGTTCTCAACATCTCATGGTAAACTGTGTGTATTGTATATATATCTTGTATTCCTCTTATTCTCATTATAGATCTGTGTGTACTATATATGTAGGACTGAGATCTGTGGCGGGTCTCTAATCTATGGCGGATTTCCTTATCTGTGGCTTGTTTGATTGTTAGACTGTTTCATGACGTCATGCTAAGTGACGTCATTGTGCGATGACATCATAATAGCTAAATGTTCCCGACGTAAGGCCCAATTGCGTAGCAAGCGTAATAACTAGGGAAGTCACAGAGAGATATTGCAAACGGATAACGACCAAATGATAAGAATCCATATCCCAATTACAAAAATACATTAAACAATACCTTACATGTAAATAAGACATTTGCGGCTTCGTGCCACATCAATTGTGTTTATTTCGTAGGATCTTTTTAGCCCTCAGTGAGTCTGTCTTCTTTAGCCATAAGATATTGAAAGACTATCTTTTGTAACCCTTGGATACCTTTCAACGAATTTTAGGGTAAGTTTGTCTAGTGTAAGGTTTGGTGAATCATTGCAGAAAAATACAAAAAAAGGTACAAATGTCAGGCATTTGAAAATCTGCCATAGATTTGGAAATCCGCCACAGATTTGAGGCCTGCCATGGATTTGAGTCTTACATATATATGTTTATTTATATATATATATTTATATATTGTATTTTGCTCTATGGACTCTCTCTTTGCATCCACAATTCAGGATTTTTTCAATTATTGTTACAAAAGATTGAAAATTTTTCCAAATGATTATATCTTAAAAAGAAAGATACACATTTCATAATTTCATCATCAATGGACACATGGTATTGTTAACAAAAGACAATCTCTACTGGTTCTAGTATTTGATAATTGAAACAATTTAATGATTTAATGATAATAATGAGGATAGTTATTAGTTATAATGCGCGGGAATCCACACCAAAAAAGCGTGCTCAAAGCGCCACACACATTATTTCCAATTATTTTAGTATATAAAATTAATAAAGTTAAGAAGTTAGAAGAAGTGTTTTAAAGAATAAATATCCTTCTCTTAAGAATTTGCACTCTAGCTCTTTATCTTTCCATAAAGAAATTTAAATTTTGCTAAATATTTCTTGACATTGCTATTTTGTTTTTCTCCATTACCCTTCCTTCCCTTCTTCCTGCTGTATGTAGAGACTGTCATTTAGATGTATCCTTCTGCTTCAACGTAAACGTATCTGCGTAACTCCTACACTACCCTGATATCTATCAAGCTAAATGTCTCATATCATATCTAACCAACCGATAAAATGGCCTACAATTAGCAATATACACACAACCTGGAAGACAGGGCCCCTGACTTAGAGATATTTGCCTCTAGGTTTTTGCATAACAAAATTTTGTAGCATAGCCATGAATAATCAGCTTTCATGAGGTATTTGGTCTGATAGATGTCAGGGCATTGTGGGAGCTGGGATTCAAATATGCCTATCTTGCAGGGTGTCCTAAATGTTGTAGTATACCTTCGATCTAGTCCTGTCTTATTTAGAGGATCTTTTCAATAACTTTCGCAGTAGATATTTTGTTCATTGTTCATCCAATTATTTCTAATTGGTTATCTTTTGTTAAATATGTAATTATCTGCAACAAGTCAGCATTGTTTTTATTTCAATAATTAATTTTTGCACCCTATGAAAGAAATGTAATGTGACATACGAACTGAATGAAATAATCAAACATGATTGTAATTTCAACATCATTATTCTTCCCATTTTACTTTTGTAAAACGAATCATTGGAAAAAAATAAGAAATTCTGATCCCAAAATAGGGTGTTTGAAACTTTTAAAACATTTTTTTCTTTTTCAGTCTGCATCCACCTACAAATCAACCAGTTCCATTCTGCTAAACTGACTTCATGCAAGCAGCAAAGTCAACCAGCAAATTTGAAGAAACGTTAAAGATTTCAAATGAAAGTTTGATTGCAAATGTCAAGCGATGAAAAAGCCATCTCTATTCACCGTTATCTGAGTTTATTGGATAAAGGAATGTGGATTTTTGTTTTCCACAGATACCCTAAATGATGAAGTCCATATATTGATAAACTTGTCTTCTTGTTACATTGTTACTGTAACATGTTTGAACAAATTGGACACGACTATTGATGACATTCCGCCCATTTGTTGTTTATTTATTGTTGAGAAATTAAACTGTGATATCTTTTAAAAGACAGCATAAACTTGTATATGTTTTTTGTTTTTTATTTCCATATGAATAAAGTTTTATAATACATGTTTTTTGTAATAAACAATGAGAAATTTGTTTGTCCCTTGTTGCATTTATACTTTGTTTTTTTTATATGCTCCAATAATAAGATGTATAAGGATTCTTGAAAAGGTCATATTACACAAAGAAGCTTGTGTGTCAAACACTGAAGGACAAATATGAAAGTATTCCTGATTTTATTAACCTGAAATTGTTATTAGTGTCACAACGATCTAATTGTGGCTTAGAATCACTATAACATCAATATTTCCTAAAAAAGACTCATTTGACCAAATTGACAACTTATATTTGGTGTGCTCCCTGACCAAAACATAAATAAATGAACTTATTATTCAATGAACTTATTACTCATTGAACTTATTACTCATTGGACCTTTTTACTTATTGAACTTATTACTCAATGAACTTACTTCTCATTGAACTTATTATTCAATGAACTTACTTCTCATTGAACTAATTACTCAATGAACTTACTTCTCATTGAACATATTATTCAATGAACTTACTTCTCATTGAACTTATTACTCAATGAACTTACTTCTCATTGAACTTATTACTCAATGAACTTACTTCTCATTGAACTTATTACTCACAAGTCCTTGAACTTCACTCACAGCTCCTGCTCTCATACAAGTATCCTGCAAGACATGTCACATGCTAGCCCCGTCAAGAAATCAAAATTTGACGCCCCATTTACATGTCAGTCAGTTACAGGAACTACTTAACAATACCAACCATATTTGTCTTTGTAAATCATTCTCTCCCAAAAGAGGTAGCTCCATCATAAATTCCTATACAAATTTATGACAGAGCTAACTCTGTGGGGAGAGAATGTTTGTAAATAAGTGTAAATGAGATTCCATATTTTTGTTTAAATCATTGCCACACATCATTGTCCGTTTGAGGTAAGGCATTTAGAAACATGTTGGCTACAGAGCCACTACATAAGGAAGTGATAAGTTTTGTCAATTAATTTGAGGCAAGTAGAATTTCACTCAAGTAGTTCATGACTATTAACCAACAATTAATGTACCTATACAACATACACCCAATGTTAATTGATTTGAGACATGCAAATTAACCTTAATTAGTGAAAACAATTTCTTAAATAGTGTTGTTTCATTATAGTCAGGAAAATCTGACTCTTGTTCCAGAAAGAATTGGCAAATGGCACTATATCCAGTTTGGCATTATGACCAGTGAAATGTAAGTGCAGGAAATCCGTTCTTGGAAAAACATTGCATTAGATCCAGTTTGGCATTATAACCAGGGGCATTATACCAAGGGTTTACTGTCTTTACTCGATAAGCATTTAAAGGATAGATATCAGAAATATCCATTATTTCTCCTGACAAGTTTGACATAATTTAGACTAACAACATTATTGTAGCATGGTGAGCAGGTGTTATTTCCAAGATTTGTGCTCACAAGAAATATGCACTTTGATCATTATTTATCAAGTTGCCATTTTTGATCGAAAACTGGACAATGTCCAGTGGCTGGTGCGCGCCAGTTACTCAAGGCTGTAGCTTGATTTCCAATAAATTAGGAAAATGAGAAATTGTTTTATCGGATTTTCGGATGAACATGCGAGTTCACTGATATTTAACTAACATCAGCACAAATGGCATTTTTGATAA
Organism: Phorcus lineatus; assembly: GCA_921293015.1. NCBI lineage: Eukaryota > Metazoa > Mollusca > Gastropoda > Trochida > Trochidae > Phorcus > Phorcus lineatus. Next base: position 3,537,280 of record OV121081.1, on the reverse strand, counting down.
GTAGTAAAACACGAAACATTGTATGAGGGATACTCAATATGTCACTTGGAGTGTTTCCTCTCCTTAGTGCGTGGTATAGTTCTAAAGATCATAGATAACCATTGATGTGTTAACTAAGAAAACTAGTTTGTAGAGATGACTTGTATGCATGGTCACGTTTTAATAATTATAAAACAAAGCGGAAATACTGTTAAAACCCATTCAAACATCCCATTGCATCCCATCAGTTATACCGCGAGTTATTCATACCGATCACAGATGTCCTTGGTGTCATAACTTACATTCAGGGAAGTATGATTTCCCAAAAAAAAAAGGGACTGTCATAGCCTAAACTGAGACTTCCTAATCAATTAGCTACTATAGAGAGAAATCAAAACTCACAGTTTTATTGAAAGTAAACCTAGAAAGTTCAAGGTTACGTTAGGAAAATATGGTTTTGGTCAGATCCCAAAGGGACAGTATTACGTTTTTTAGGTGAATAGTCTTACGAAACAAAAATAAATATTAACAATTGCAAAGCAAACTTTGTAATCAAAAGAAGTAGTTCTCAAACCAACGTAATATGATCTGTTAAACCAAGCAAATCAATTCGCCTATCTAAAAAATTATTGAAAGGTGTTCACACTTGACCGCCAGAAGTTTTTGTTTGATGCTTGATTCTTGAAATTTTCTCTTACGACTGAGGATAATCAAGATGAGTGTTGCCGGTCTTTGAACCTCTGAAGATGTTGCATTTGGCATTGGCATATGTTTTCCGGCGGCAATTAAAGAAATAAAATTTCCAAAAATGAGCTGCTACTTCCACTTTACGTCGGCTCCATGAAACAAAAAGAGTTTTGTCCAACTGGAAGAGCAGCGCCATGATATTGATCAACGTGTTGGAACTGTCTATTGTCCTGATTAAGGGACGTGAAATCATAAGAATAATGAGTATGAATATTTAATTAGACGTAAATTTTAACAAACATCAAACACTCCGAAAACCTTCTATGAAGTTATCACATAATAGCCACTTATACTTTATGTTGTTTTGAAATTTGTGATATTCATTTCAACATGAAGCCATGTTACATTATAAATTTGCAATGAAAATAACCCCGATGCAATTTATTGTGAAACGAAAGTCTTTTCTACGGGAAGAGGGCATTTCGATATAAATAATTCATATATCTTCAGCAAAAGTTAATTTTGGAAATTTGGTTTGGTCAAAATTTCTCTCCTGAAATTATGGAATCAAACCGAGTCTTCCGGGTGAAGAGCGAACACTTTACCCGCTGAGTCCGTCCACGGTATATACATGTATACAGCTGCATATGAAAGGTTTGTTCACTTACTACTGGAGCTTTGTGCAAATATCATGTAATTTGGGTAATGTTTGAACGTCAAAAACCTAACATCAACTTAACTGACAAAGGATCTCCAACTGTCAATGTGTAAGATAGCCATTTCGAACTCATTCTCTCGTGCAAAAATTCGAATATTGGCATGAGTAATTAGACAGAAGAGGTCAAATTTTGAAATTCCGATTTCCTAAAAATTCGATTTAAATATTCCATTTCGACTATCTGAGTATAAAATCAGCAAAATCATAATGACTTACTGGAAATGAACGAACAAGACTTTTGTTTAAAACTTGACCACTTATCAATGATTTTGTAGAGAAAAATAAAGATTACTGTTTTTGAAATTTTCACCCCTGGTAACTTCAGTGACCTGCCAAAAGCAATTACGGTTAACCGTAGGATAGGGCATACAATTGCGTAAAATTGGATCTTCTCTTCTGTACAGAAAATTGAGAATTATACATTTCTTTCTCGCAATGCTCGCTTTCTCGCCTCACTTGATATACCTATAATTGATATAATTTCATGTTACAAATCTCCACTAATTGAGACTAGAGCTAGTTATGTCTTGTTTTAATTTAGATTTAAGTTTGAAAAAGCGCGAAGACATTCTAGGGAGACGTGACGTCAACAAGGTTATGACGTCACAATCACAATCTCAATAGACAGATG